>JAURVB010002040.1:0-174009 GCA_033002965.1 Piper betle
ACGGGTTTTACAGCTGCAACCAGCCTTGGTCGGGGCCAAGTGCTGGGCACACCCGGTAAGCTGTCGGTGCAGCGTTGTCCACCTGTGACCGAACCACCCAGTTCTATTCCAGCAGCCTCGAGCCTGCGTGCCGAGTGCTGGGGAAGTCCTGTCGAGTGTGTGTGTCGAGAGGCCAAGTCCGTGGGTTGTGTCCACGACTTGCTGGTAATCCAAGGGGGGTTGGATTACTATTCCTTGTATTCATACTAGTAGAATATAGGTTGGACTTAAGTCCGTAAAACAACTGTGTGTACGTTGGATTTGGTTACCGAGTGCTGGTCGGGTGATTCCTTCGGCCAGGGCGTGCCGGCTGTGTGTGGGTGAGCCGGGACTGGAACGTGCAACAGGACCTTGGTGTTCGAGCAGCTTGTCCGAGTAGGACCAAGCTGTGTTCGAGTAGTGTCCAACCTTGTGTTCGTGAACCGGGCACTTGTCCGGTTGTGTGCGGAGTGGGTGTCCAGTAGGGGGCTGTGCAGTATTCCGCACCTTGCACAGTGCTGTAGGCTGGTGATTCCGAGGAGGAAACACGCCGCACGAGGGACGATTAGGGCGAAAAATAAAACCCTAAATCCGACCTTGTGACAACAAGTATGAATGTTTTTGTTAAACTACTGTCACTAATGTCTGCAAACACGTTTTCTTTTACGAGGAAGTATCTACAAACACATTGCAACCAACCAAAACGAATTTTTGTCCAGGGTTTAAGATTTACCAAAAAGAGCTGTTCTATTGTATGAAACTTGTGCCAGCTGTCTCATCATACTTACACAATGAGACTCCCGGAAGTACATAAAAAGGAGAATAATATCAATGGGGGTAAAATAGCCATTTACAACACAGCAAACCAAATCGTAATTATTTTAAAATTTTTTACCATAATCAAACTATTAACTAAGTTTATAAACTTATGTCATAATCAAATTTTCACTATTTTACCGCCGATTAAATAATTATTATATAATTAAATTTCTCATTTTATATATATCATAAACCCAACAATATTACTTACTCACTTGAAAAATATAAAATATTCTAACTATTTAAATTATATCATTTATTATTAGAAATTAGAAAATATTAACAAATAATTTAAATTAAGTAAACTCATCAAAGTGATATTTTGATAATTAAAAATTACAAAATTAATATAAAAATAAAAATAAATTTTATAATTACATATAAAATAATTAAATAATTGTGACAACCCGCCAATTCTACAAGGGTTTTGATCCAACCTGAACCCAATAATACATAACAAAGAATAATAAAACATAAATCACTAGACATGCAATATAACAAGAATTACATGACTATATAAATATTAATTAATTCCACTAATGCAATTATCTCTTGTCATGAATATATTTCTAATATATTAGAGTCATCGTAAACTAATCATATAACAACACCAAACACATATAACAACACCAAACACACTGTGGTCTAGTAATTAGAGTCATCGTAAACTAATCATATAACAACAAATAAACACATTGTGGTCTAGTAATAATAATAATAATAATATATATATATATATAACCAAGCAAGTCTAAATAAATAATTATTAATAATTATTTATTATAGAGTCCTCCACCGCTATCTTTGTCGGGGCACTAAGTCACAATCCTAATTAGTTACCCATGGAGGTAATTCTACGTTAGTGATAAATAATTAAGTATGCATAATAATAATAAATAAGATAATTAACCACATAGTTTACACCTAGTCTAATAGATTTAGTTGATCTGTTGAATTAATTTTTATTTATGATCATAAATGTTGTCATTATCCACGAAGCATGACAGTACATCTAATCCTTGCCCATACTCAGGTCTCTGAATACGAACTAGATTATGTTAGTTTCAAACCTCGAAACCTAAACTATATCTTTTAGCTAGTAAAACAAAGTTTTAACGTATGTCCAACATATTAATCTCAGAAGCCCATTTCTTTCCCCACTAATCGATGGGCACATAGCGTATTAACTATTTATCATAAAAGCTGGGCACACCTCAAAAAGCCTTAGATTACTTAACTCAAAACCAAGTAAGCAGTCCTAGAACCCAAAAATATACATTAGAGCAAATAAATCTACAACCTAAATGATATGTAATCCAAAAATATACATTAGAGAAAATATATCTACAACCTAAATGATATGTAATGACATAACATGCATCCATGCACACGCACAACATTCAAAGAATTTTTCAAGCCAAATCAAGTATCAATTATCAACTAGGACTATTACCCTTTTATTAGTTTTAAAAGTTGCTGACCAATAGCCTTGAGCTGCGAAAGGCACAACTATGCCTTCTCAAACATGATTTTCACATTCAAATCTCTATAAACCCAATCAGAGATCAATTCACCAAATCCAAACAAGTTAAACTCTTTATTTTATTAATGCACGTGATGAGTTTACATGTAATTAATCATTTTTAACAAATTCTATCATTAAAAATAATTTAACAATATATTTTTGTATAACTTGCTACATAATTTAATTAACATACTAACTTGATTCCACTCATTTAAAACTCCATAAAACCATTGCACATCTACTTATCAACAATAATCTCTCATGAATTATAGAAAAATAAGAGTTTAATCGTAATTCTTAATTTAAACAAGAATAAACATGCATAATTCATTTTTTTCATACACAAACATGTCCAATGAGTTCAATGTCCAAGAACTTAAAGAACCACACAATTCCATACAAAATTTCTCACATCACAAATCAATCAACAACTCATATATAACAAATACAAACATGATGTATACATGCCCTACACACAAATTAACTACTAATTGATGATATACGATGAAAAAAATGAAGAAAAAAGATATAAGTACGAAACCCTAGCTGTCCCATCTCTTCCTTTCTTAAAAGCATTGACGTCAGAGAATATTTAAAGAGAGAGAGAGGGGTCGACCTTTCTCTAGGTTTTTATACTAGGGTCACTAATAAATAGGGATATTTTGATAATTTTATTAAAAAATACTAAAAATACATAATTAAATGTCTTATGCTCTAATTAATAATAATTTATAATCTGAAATAAAATTCATTTAATTATTTTACTAGATTTAAGCCTTCTCGGTCAATTTTTCTCAATTAAATAAATAATCAAATAAAAATTTGACCCGGACTGGGACCTCACAATAATATTCAATTAAATTGATTATGGTAAAGCCATCTACCACTACTATTATATTAAAGTCAGTTGATTAATCGATGAATAAGTTTTTAACCATTTAAATTGGATGACTATTTACAGGCTGCCCTACACACCGGAAAGTTAAGGTCCACACTCCACAGTCCACTAGAAAACATGTGGGCTGATTGTAGCTAAGGAATCACAACCAAACCTGTGGCGAAGAAGAAATGGTTTAAAGTTTGCAACTTTGTCTTCCTGCTCATATTTCATGATAAATAACAATAATTTCTGCTCGATTGAAGAAAGTCATTTGTTAATTTCTTTGTAGAGGCTTTTGTCAGTCCGATTTATCATTTTGTATAACACCAGATTTGCTAAGGATGAAGACGCCAATGACTATGAGAAGTGCCCCGAAAACCACTGCACAAAGACCGCTAAAAATTAGAAACAACCTCATAAGAACCCTTCAAAATGTTCTACACCATTTCCTTCTGTAGAATATAAAGCTGTAAATTACTCAGATAGTGTAAAGCATAGCTTCTTAAGATATTAGGAATTATGAAAATCAACTTGAGGGAATAGTTGGTGTCAATGGGTAATAATCTCTAGAGGTGCGGGGAGATGGTGTAGCCTTTTCTCTGCAAGCAGAACTGTTCGGATGCCAATTAAATTAGTTGGTCATCACAGACTGATCGATAGGCATTAAATAGCGTTGAAAGGTTTTGTGAGCTTTTGTTTTCAACTTAATATTCACAACATGGAAAAGACATACAACTTAGTGGAAGTAAATTGTTTTTTCTAGCAATGGAGGATAAAATTAGCAGGTGTTACATAGTTCTATTGAGCTAAATGCATATCTGAGATTAAGTATCATGCATTACTCGAGAAGGTAAAGGCTCTTCGAAAGTAGAACTCCAGATAGACCAGATGACACGAAATTGGTGGCAAAGTTTGTCACAGTAGCTTGCAAAGATGGAATAGCTTTTAAGCTGTTAACATAACATCCCCACATTGTCACGTTGAAGAATACGACCATGCCATATTTAATAAACTGCACATAAAACTTTAGTGGTAAGTCTCCTAAAAAAATCGTCGACAGTCAACAAGCATGGAAAAGATAAGATTTTCATGGTTCAATGCATCCCAAACTTCACTGAACATAGTTCAGACTTCGCAAAATAGCATGGAAAAGCGTAGCAGTGTAGCTTATTGAATGATGAGACTCCAGCTATTAAGAAGACATTTAACAGAGGACAAGGACGACAATAGCTGAAAAGAACTTTAGCAGAAACATACATGTGTCATTCAGTATCAATCTACATCTGAACTCTGAACACAATGATAAGGCTGTCAACTGGCCTGATAAATTAAATTACGCAACTATACTACTGGAATGAGGAATTATCCCTAGTAAGGAAACAAACTAAAATGATATCAATTAAAATTTTCTGATTAGGAGTGAATTTCAACCCTCTTCTAAAACAAGTCTTCAACCATTTTATGTTCAGTCCTTCAGAAATCTTTCAAAGAGATGTAGTAGCAGCATGTGTGAACAGGAGAAGAACAAGGAACTCATCTAACCTAAACTTGCAATTTAAAGTACAAATTTAGAATTCAAAACTGCTTTTATATTTGTAGATGTAAGTGCCTTGTTAAGGTCCAACAAGAGTTGGCACTTCAATAAAGTGAGAAGGGATCTCCAACTGAAGTTCCCTGAATAGCAAAATGAATAAAAAAAAATTAAAATCTACACTCCATCCCGAATATGTATCCATTTTTCTACTGTCGGAATATTTAAGTCTTTAACCTTAATAGAAGTAGTTTTACTAGTAAAAAAAACTACTATATAATATCCTACAGCCAACACATGATAAAATTTGCAAAACTCTCGCATTTTATACACTTGCAGACAAATTAAGAACCCCAACTCACTTACGAAAAGTCATATGTACTGCAAGTGGGAAACTTGCATGCATTATCAAGCAATAGGAAACAAACAAAGCTGAACTCAATAGTTTAACTTGTATGCATAATCAGTTTAATCCTTTTTAACAGCTCAAATTCCTGATTGCCCTTCGTTATAGAAAATATTGTCATATTAAGTTCCATCACGTGTGAACTAATTAGAGATATAACGAGGATTATGTGTTTCCACTCCAATATATAGTCACCATCTGTTGAACTAATCAGGGATAAGAACGGATCTGTTCTTCCACTCCTTCAATTAGTCACCATCATTCATATCTATTACATTTTTATCCTGACATTTTTTCGCTCTCGTTCAAAATACCCACATTTTTTTAAAGAGTCACCCAAAATTAGCCCGTTTCAATAGTTTACAGTAAGAATGTGTTGTCCATATTTTGGGGTATTTAGGCTTTAACTCCTGATGGAACTTAAGTAAGTGAAAGGTTTGTTCAACAATGCAAACTGGAATGTAAGTTTTTCAGTTTATGTTCCAGGTTTCTATAAATGTCCATTCAATTAGGTCTATGATGCAAGCAAAAGAACCAGTTTTCCATTTCTACCTTGCATGTTGTCTGCATCCCATGTTTTCACATCAAAATGTTTATTAGTTAATTTCCTTCACAGTTCAAGCTCAGACGAAAATCTATTGTCATAAGGCCAATAATGCGATCAAAAAGAACCATTTCATTCCAAATCAACTATATCTCATACCTTTACATCTGATGGGTAATTAATCAATTTTCACTCATACAAGGAAAGAGCCAAAAACTATACCATGATGTCCTCTATTATGAGATCAAAAGAACCATTTTTCCTGCACCAATTGAGCACATTATATGTATCTCGTGCCCTCACCTCAAATTGTTTCTTAATCAACGCTCATCATTCAAGTAATTCAAATACACAAAGTAACAAAATCCAAACAAATATTGTATCTAGGATGCAGTCAAACGAACCATTATTAACTCGACAATTCACTGCATTACCTATATGGCATTCCTTCCCATGAATTATTCATTAATCAACGTTCATTCGAACGCGTAAGAACCAAAAATCATCACAAATCTGAAAAAAAATTCCAATCAGGTCTATGCTATGATCAAAAGAATCACCACCCATCCCCCCAAACTCAATTAATCTTATTACTGATATCTCATGCTTCCCCATCAAATTGCTCACTAATCAATGATCACTCAAAATTCAGCTCTTCTGATCAATGAATCGATATAAAGAAACCAACTCTACCAGTTAAAATAGACACAATTAAACACATATCTTGCCTTCACATCAAATTCTTCATAGCTGCCTCGTTATCTAAGATGCAAGAAACTAACCAGTGCACATTCAAACAAAGAAAGTTCCAACACAACCACAACCGAATAAGAAAAAGAAACCATCAAATCACATTTTCAGCAGTTTAATGAACCATGGTCGATGATAATCCGGCTTTCTACCTGGGAAGAGAAGAACTTGGCAGAAACAGCGGCGAGAGCAGCGTTCAAACCGGCCGCCGCTGCCCAAATGTACCCTCCCCCGCCACTGCCACGCTCCATTGACCAAGTTCCGGCAAAGGCCGTCGCGCGCTGCAGTCGAGTCTCGCCGCCGCCGCCGCCAAATGCCGGCAGAAGTGCCAGATAAAGGTAGTGGTCGCCGGCGCGGCCGGTCTAAAGACGGGTCTGATCATTTTCTGACGGACACCAACACGGATAATATAAGTCGATCCGATCCGAATTTATTAAATACATGTTTGTTTGTGCAAGGTTTTAAACAAAGGCAGATGAAGTGGGGAGTTAGGGGGTTAGCGAAAGCTACAATCTCAATTACAGAGATGTAAATTTATATTAATTGTATGGTTTAGTGAGATAAATTTTTTTAGTGTAAATTATATTTATATAATTTTTATGCCACGGCACAAAAAACATTAAAAGCTCATTAATCGGATTATACATTTCTTACGTCGAATTATACACCTCTTATGTATATAAATCTAATTCAATGGGTTTAAAAAATAAAATATTAAAAAATTATGCTACATTTACGATTTAAATTCATAATAAAAATGTACTCTCGTTCGCGGTAGAATGTCCGCCCCAAAGTGCCCTTTGCAATTGATATTTTTATGCAGTGAAATAACAATACCCTTTATTTGTCTACGTTGCGGAAACGACTTCCGACTAAGAAAAATTTTCCAGGCCGACAAATCGCTTATGCTCGTGAATTATTTGATTAAGCAATACATAAATCCGATTTCATCTGGTAACTTTGGATAATAAATCAATATATTTATTGTATACTTACCTCTTTAATTCAATTTTAACTTATATTTGACTCAAATTTTATATTTTATGTTTACTACTTATTAACCGAACAAAAAAGTCTTTCCTGCATCCGTTAAATTATAGATCGGAAGGAATTTTATTGTGTATTTGAAGTGAAAGTCTTACCTAACTAAAAATGAGCATTTTCTTACTCAAGTAAGGATTCTTATACCTATGCTATTAGTAGTTACTAGTTAACTGCTCTATTAGGTTCCCACTTGTAGATGCTTGGTTGTGCTGTTTTGAGTTTTTTTACAGAAAAAAAATATAACGATAATAAGTAACCAACATATTTAGCTGAACCTTGTCTTGACATTGATCTTTAGATAATGCCACAAAATCTTGCAAAATAGAAAAAGGTGGTCTATTCCATTTCAATTAGTGAAAAAATTGTTAATCGTAAGTAAAGCTTACTTCTTTGTCCAATGTTTTAGTTGATCCAATCTTAGGGTGGACTCTTATATTTTCCCAAAAGTCTATAACTCTAAACTTTCCAGGCCCAACATTCATTTAAAAAGGGCCCAACATTCATTTAAAAATGGCCCACCAAACATTTAGATTGATCCAATTTATAATCTTCATTTTAGTTAAAAAAGTCATTAATTTACGTGAATTAATTCGCTTAACTTTTTTAAAACAGGAATTAATTTATTAAAAATTAAAGATATTAAATTAGAATATTTTTAATGAGCAATTTTATTATGCATGGAAGATAAAATACTCTACTCCCTAATAATTTTATATTTATATTATTATGTATGAAATGTAAGACGACGCGAGGATAAGATTGTATCAATTAAATTCTCAATTATTCTTAATTTTCGACTAATTTATTATCATAATGCTTATAAATAAAGACACGTAGTACTGCACTTCTAAATCGCGGAAAGTGAATACAAGTCTCGGATGACCCGTTATATTCTTTATATTATTCTTACTACAAGATTATGCCTCGAAATTGTGATTTCTTATTCTTATTATATCATATCATTATTGAAATAATGATAAAAATTAAAAACAATAAAAATTATGTTACAATTTATTTGATTCATCATGGGAAACAATAAGTTACTGATTTTATTTTCAAATTAATAAACTTGGATTCCTATGGCAGTATAGTAAGGATTAGAAAAAGCAGAGTTTAGTCTAGCATGCATGCCCTTTGATTAAAAAATAACATATTTTATACTTTTAGATTTTTTCAAAAATAAAACTTAAACATAGTGTTATAATTAGCTTTTAATTCAAAAATTCGTTTTTTAATTTTCAAATGAGTCAACATGAACTGATTTAACGAATTATTTGGATAAACAAACTATTACTTTTGTGGATGTAGTAGATGAACAATTTGATATATCATAACGGTGGAAATTGAACATAATAAAATACTTTGTTCTGAAAAAAATGCTCAAGATGTTTTAGCCATGCCTACGCCAACCATCTCCTTTAAATCAATTTTAGTATTAGAGAACAAATAATTAACTTAACTATGAATAGTTTGAATCGAAAAACATTTAAAATTATGATATGTGTCACAAATTGTTTGAGAAGTGGATATGGAAGTAATTATATTTTATATCCATTTATTTTCTATTTTTGATATATTTTTAAATATATGTGTTTCTCTTGGTATTGTATTTTTTACTTGTAAATAAATAAATAAGTTCATTGTCAAATTTATTTAAAATAATGAATTTTGAAGAATGAGAAAATATTGATGATTGTGTTTATAATGAACATGTAAGAATGCTATATTTTGTTTCTAATCTTTTAATATTTGTAAAATATTTTTAAAAGTAATTAATTTTTTAATGTATTTTTTAATGTATGTGAACTGCATTGAATGAAGAATTAACCACTGTAATATTTTGTCTCTGAAATATATATAATATTTGATTACATTTTAATATCAAAGATTACTTCTATACATCATTATTTTTTGTTTGATTTGAAAATGTATACGTTAAATTTTGAAAATTTAGTAAATTATGATATTAATTGAGGTTATTCTAATTATATAGTAAGTTGTTTGATATAAATGTTAATGTGAATGTAGTGTTCTAAATTCTTAAATACGAAAATAACTTTTTATCTTTTTTCTATGTAACTCATTTTGGGTTATTTTAAATATTAAATATCAATTTTATATATAGTTTTAATTAATTTTAATGTATATCATGATTTGAAAAGTTCATAGAACATAATATTAACCTCACAAATGTTGAAAGCATTATATTATTGATATAAAATATCAGATACTGAGGCAGTCATTCGGTCGGACAAATAAATGTCCATATTTAATTTATTTTTATTCGGTCAAATTTGGTTAAACATGCATTAGAATTCGGTTTAATTTGGGAATTCGAACGTTCGTGCCTACCCCTAGCTATGAATCTCCAACCTTGCCTATTATTTAAACTATACAGAAAATATCATAAATACCAAAATTTTAAATTTATATTCGACATTGTGAAATTTAAAATTTTTATTTCAAATATAGTCAATTTATATATTCTAAGAATATTTTACTCACAATATTTATTTTATTAAAGTAAATACCATTAATCTAATTTTAAAAATTTTCAAACTTAGTTTTTTGTATTTTATATAATGAATGATATTTTATTTTTTTTAAAGTTATTCACAATAAAATATATTGGATAAAATGAATGTTTTAATTTTTAATAAGATATGACAATTTCAAATTAAAATTTTCAACACCTAAAAACATATTTTTATTTTTTTATTTTTAATAAGATATTTGTCAGTTATTTTTTTATTTTATATATAAAATTAGTAAAAATGATAATTTTAATCTATTAGTATTAGTAAAAATAAAATTTATGGGTAATTTGTTATTATTTAAAAAATAATAAAACTTAGTCATAATTGATATGAAAATTTAAAATTAACTAATTTTTATATAATTTTGTAAACTCGATATTTTTAGAAGAAAATGTAATTATTTATATGATAGTTTTTTTAAAATAAAAAGTTAGCCGGGTTATCTAAATCTAATATCCAGGTCAACGATCCGTGGGTATCCAAACGCACCAATCACAGCTAGAGCACACGGATTCTGTGTTTTCTCCACCCCTAACCGACTCTCCCTCCCTCCCACACACGCTATCTATATATTGCCCCCTCCCAAACCCCACCACTTCCGAAATTGCTGCTGCCGTCGTTGTTCTTCGCCGAGGTATGCACGAACCTTTTTCAATGTCGTAGGTTCGATAGGTTTATTCTCAATGTTGTTTTATTGATGTTTGTTGATTATTCTTGTGTTGATCTATTTGCTGGGTGAGATCGTGGATTCGGCTATTTAATTTTGTGCTTCTTCGTGTTCGTGGTCCGGGTTTTTTGGATGCTTTGTGACTTGAATTGGGTTGTTGAGGCGTTATTTGTTTTCTTCGTTTCATATGTGGTTTCTTTCAGGGTCTTGAGTAGGATTTTATACTTTATTTTTCATGGCATGATGCATCTTACTCGGATCATTTTAGGGTGATAGTATTTGATTAGAACAAGACTTGTCTATGCTTTGTTCTGTTTTTTTTTTTGGTTTGGTGTCTAGGTTTTGAAAGTTTGGGGGTTTGGGGTTGTATGAAGTTGTTGCTTGGATAATTTTTGTGGGTGTTGTTGAAAATGAAGATGTGTTGTGGATATCTGATGTGGATGATATATCTAGGTATTTCTCCGTTGAGGATTTCCTGCTTGTTGTGTTGCGATGGCTCGTACGAAGCAGACTGCTCGCAAATCGACTGGGGGGAAGGCCCCCAGGAAGCAACTGGCCACCAAGGTTTGCTTTTGTCTCTTGTTTTCTTTTGGTTGATTTAGGTGTGCGATTGTGGAGGTTTGACATGGTTGGTCCCACCAGGCTGCGAGGAAGTCCGCCCCAACGACTGGAGGTGTCAAGAAGCCTCACCGCTACCGCCCTGGAACTGTTGCTCTGCGGTATGACTTTGTTTACCTCTAAAGGCTCTGTTCCTTTGAAACTTTTTTTTAAGTGTAATATTGCTACTTCAATTGTTACGATGTTGATACGTTTTGAGTGAATTCACAGTGAAATTCGCAAGTACCAGAAGAGCACTGAACTCCTGATCCGCAAGCTCCCTTTCCAGCGTCTTGTTCGGGAGATTGCCCAGGATTTCAAAGTCTGTGATTGATATCATCTCTCGCTTCTGCAATTCGTTTGTATTATGTTTAGTATAATGCTAATTAAATCATTTGCTTTGGTTTCGTGCAGACGGATCTGAGGTTCCAGAGCCATGCCGTCCTGGCATTGCAGGAGGCGGCCGAGGCATATTTGGTTGGTCTCTTTGAAGACACCAACTTGTGCGCCATCCACGCCAAGAGGGTCACCATAATGCCCAAGGACATCCAGCTTGCCCGCCGCATCCGTGGCGAGCGCGCCTAGATGCAGTTTCTCAATCCCAATTAGTGATAGTCTATGATGTTTCTTTTGTTGGTATTGTATATACCATGATACTCCTGATTTCAGACTAGGAATGCTGTTTGGTTATTCTGGCTAATCGGATTAATAGCCTATGATCTAGAAGTTAGTGTTAAACGCACTGGCATTCAATTTGGTTGTGGCTGTGTTATCTAGTTGTTTAATTGCACATTCAAAATTTGAAATTGGCATTTACTACGAAAATATTCGTTGTTTGAACTTGGCTGATTAAGTTTATTTTGTTAGTTATTGAGAGGGCATTTTGTTAGTAGGGTTCTCTTGCTCTTGCGTATAGTCTGCAATGTTCTCGTACATGACGGAAAGATAAAGTCTGATCTTGCGGATAATTTGCTGTGTTCTTGCACATGACTGGAAGATAGCCTATGATCTAAAAGTTTGCATTCAATTTGGTTGTGGCTGTGTTATCTAGTTGGTTCTTGCACATTCAATATATAATATTGCTATTAATACGAAAATATTCGTTGGTTGAACTTGGCTGATTAAGTTTATTTTGTTAAATTATTGAGAGGGCATCTAGTAGTTAGTAGGGATCTCTTGCTCTTGCGGATAATTTGCTGTGTTCTTGTACATGACGGTAAGATTCCGATGTCTTCTTGGCTAATGGGGCCGTGTAAGTTCTCTGGTTATAGCGTCGTAGATTCGAGCTGGGAGGCGTTGAGAGGCTTCGGCTTTTCCACCTCTTGGGCGGTCTCATCCTGTTGCTCTGGGGAGCGGCGTCGGCTTCACCTCTTGCGAATGTGCCCATTAATATCAATCAATTCATTACGAACGTTATTTTTGGTCCTGAGTTGTTGAATTGAGCGTCGGATGTTTATTTATGATGATAGGCTTAGACATAACGGGACGGAATTTTTTCTCACAATTATAAAATAATAGGGTGAATTGACTCTTGGGGATAAATATGTTTTAGAGCAATAATCGATATTTTATCGCGTGGGTTGATTAAGAAGAATAATTTGTTTATATATAATTTACTATTTTAGAAATCTTTAATTATATCATTGATTGAGTTTATGAATGCTAATATGTAATTAAGTTTTTATCAATTCATATAAAATATATTCTTTAAGATATTATCTATTTACAAAATAATACAATATATTTTAGAGATTTTTACAAAAAAAGGAGGATCTTTTTACAAAATATATTACGAATTTGGGCTATGTTTAAGAATAATTTACGATTAAGGGCTCTGAATCAGATTTCGACGAATTAAACCATCAAACGTGGGTTTGGAAAATAAAAAAAAGAAAGGATCGGTCAGGGTCATTGAGTGGGTAGATAAAAGTAAGTGTAAAAATTGAGGGAGTGATCTAGGGCAGTTGCTGTTGCCATCGTTGTTGTGACCACTGTCGCCGCACTGCCACCGTCGTCGCGTGGCTGCATCCTTATTTGGCCGCACCTCAGTGGGGTGGCACCACTGGCGTGGCCACATCACCGGCTTAGGCACGGTGTCGTGTGGCTCCTCTACCATACCGCACAGCAGCAGTGGCCGTGGTTGCTCCCCAATGCCGTCAAAAGTCGACGTCAACGCCACCAATCGTGGACTGATATAAGTTAATTGTTCTAGTGCCAATTTAGGGGTTGTTTTTATTGTATATTTGTCTGTTTTGAAGATATAGTAAATGGTGGATAGTTTGATTAATTGGCAATTTAAAATATTAATAATTATTTTTCCACACTGTACACACTCATTGTACACACAGCTAATGGTATGCACCAATCGTATAGTTGTTTTTTAACTAGATGTCGACATCTTTCTGCACAGCCTCAAGCTTGTCCTTTTTGACGTTCCTTCACTCTTTTGCTCATTACAATACTTCGAGCCAAAAGTCTTGACTACCACACTTTGGGGTTTCCATTGTAGATGTCTACATGACTATCGTAAACTATTCTGTAAATGCTATACAAAATGGGTGTCATCTCCAAGTGGTCGATTTTAAAGCTGATTTGGAGCACCAACTAACTTTCTAGATCAACTGTTGGGCTGCGTTCAGTGGATGTCACAATATTAAGGTATAAGTTCAGCAAGTATTTAGGATAGACTGTTGGACATCAATTTTCAATTGATATTGATTTTATTTATATTTAGCGCATCCTTTTTTTAGTGGTTGACAAAGAATTATTGTCCAATCATGCAACTATTTGGCTATTAAGGCCGTGAGAAATGAAGAAAGACTTGCAAGTTCACTAAATCTTGTATTGTTTTTGTAGCCGCAATACCATATTTTGTTTCTTCTATGACCTAGCAAGTAAATTTATATGTTGAAACTGCAGAGGTTTGTGTTTTTCTATCTATGCTTCTCTTGCAACGATTTAGAGGAATAGAACACTTTTCTCTGGAAGATTTTAGTTCCAATCTTCATCAGGGCCACAGAACTGCTTACTCTCTCCTTCAAGCTGAACCGCAAGGTCACAGTTTGAAATAAAGAGAAATGATGGATGCTTAGATTTAGTGGATATGATATGAAGTTACTATCTTTTTCTTATCCATTGTAATTATTCTTTTATGTGCCAATTGTGCATCTGTTTAAAATGTGTTTTTGTGTTGATATGTACGTGTAGATATGTAGCTAGATTTATAGTAAGAGTATGAAGTTGTGTGTTTTCCTATGCTTGAGCAAAGGCAACTTGCCTCTGCTCAAGTTTGATCTTGGCCGTTGGATGAGGCAGCTTGCCTCTGCTCAAGTTTGATCTTGGCCGTTGGATTAACATCCAACGGCCAAGATAAAAACCCTAATCTTGAGAGGGGGTGGCTGCCGGCGCGCCGTAGCAGCGACGACGCTGCAGTCTATTCATGGAGTTCGGATAGGGGCATCTTGGTGGACGACTGCTGTGGTGTTGGTCGTGAGTCTACCTTTAGGATCAGGTGCGTGTCTGGTTGTAGCAATCCATGTTTTGCATATCGATCAGTGCATGTAATTGAGGTTGATCAGGGGTCGACCTAGGGGTTGTGAGCTGGTCTCTTGCAGGGAGGTGAGAGGCTTGGTCGTGGGGTTGCATGTCCACGACCAGCAAGTAGTGAGGGTTGTGATTGCTTGTATATCCTTTGTTTACGGTTGACATAAAGGTTGGGTGGATTCCCGTAAATTAGTAGTGTGATTGTCGAATTTGGTAACCAGACGTTCGGCTGTGATTTCGAGTCTAGTGCGTATCGGGTGTGGGTGACCGGTACTTGGGGCGAACATACTACGGGTACTTGGTGCGTGTGTCGCAGCGTGCCACTGCATACGCGGGAACTTGGTGATCGGTACCGGCAGCAACACAAGTAGTGCTGTGGGCAGTTGGGTGGGTGGTGCTAGCCGGGTGTACGAGTCTTCACGAGCGCGCCAACCTTCATCGTGCCGCTACAAACAGCGGTATCTGGCTGCGTGTGGAAGTAGGCTGGTGTTCCCAGGAGGGGAATGTGCCGCACGGGCTAGGTGGGTGGTACCTACTCCAACGAGACCGTGGAGTTCGGTTTCGCTCGACTTCGTGTCAGGGTTCCCGAAGGTAAAGGGAATGTCTTCGGTTTTGGTGGTAGTGGATCGGTTCTCCAAAGTACGTCATTTTTGCAGCTGCTCCACATGCATGTACAGCCGAGGTAGCTGCAAATTTGTTCTTCAGGAACGTGGTGAAGCATTTCGGAATGCCGGCGGACATTGTGAGTGACCGAGACGCCCGGTTCACTGGGAGGTTCTGGACGTCTTTGTTCGGGCTGCTGGGGAGCAAGCTGAACTTTTCTACCGCCAACCACCCTCAGTCAGACGGGCAGACTGAGAGGACGAATGCCTTGTTGGAGGAGTACCTTAGGCATTTCGTCACGGCCAGCCAGCAAAACTGGTTGGAACTTCTTGACGCGGCGCAGTTTAGTTATAATCTGCACCGATCTTCAGCAACGGGACTGAGTCCATTCGAATTAGCAACGGGCCATCAACCTCTGACACCACAGGAGGTTGCTCTACAGGGGCGTGGAGTGAAGTGTCCAGCGGCTTTTAGGTTTGCATGGGATAGGCAGGACCTATACGAAGATGCCATGGATTCTTTGGCCAAGGCTACGCGCAGGATGAAGAGATATGCGGATCTCCGGAGGAGGCCGTTGTCATTCAGCGTGGGGGACAAGGTGATGCTGAAGCTAACTCCCTAGATCTGGAAGAAGATCTGGCGTACTGACGTGCACAGGTCCTTGGTGCAGCGGTACGATGGACCCTTCGAGGTGGAGAAGGTAATTGGGAGCGTAGCATACCGGTTGAAGCTACCCGATAGGTACAAAATCCACCCGACTTTTCACGTAAGCTTTCTCAAACCTTTCCATGAGGATGTGGTCAATCCGAGGAGAGCTCGTCCTAGAAGAGCTCCACCGACTGTCCGGCAGCAATATGAGAAGAAGGTGGGGAGGATATTGGAACATAGGCAAGGTGCTCCAAACACTGGGACGGAGTATCTTATCAAATGGAGAGGGGAACCGAGAAGCGAGGCGAGCTGGGAAAAGGAGAGGGATCTATGGCAGTTTGAGAGGCAGGTCAAGAAGTACTGGGCAGGGCTTAACCCTCCGATGAGGACATCGGGTCTCATTGGTGGGGGAGGACTGTCACGGGAGTGATTGCAGGGCGCCCAGGGAGCTAGGGTTTGGCGGTTGTCCCTAGTCTTCCCGAGTCCGGAGTAGGTGGTGGATGCTACCTGTGTGGTGAAACAACTTACCAAGTGCTGATGCGGGTTATGGTTGCAGGCAAGGAAGGGCCGAGGTTGAACGAAGGACCGAGACTTGGTGCTGGGAAGTGTAGCAGGTGCGTCGGCAGCATGTGCGAGCATGGCGCTACATGGTGCCAAGGAAACCTCAAGTTGGTTCGAGGGCAGTTGCATGACCAGCAGCTATGGACGAGCAGCGTGCCGAGCATGGGTGGAGCGAGGTCGGTACAATGACCGAGCGTGCCTATGTGAAGTGCCGAGCATGTGCGTGATTTGGGTCGAGCGGTGTCGAGACCCATGGTCGGGCGCGATCAGCGTGATCGAGTGGCGCGGCGAAGTCTGGTGGCAGCCTGGAGCGAGCAGCGCACCGAGTGGGTTCGGTGTGCGCGCTGCAGCGTGCCGAGGGTTGGGTCGCTCCAACTAGCGGCACTGGCGAGCAGCGCACGGGCGTCGCCAGCGCGCGGTGCGAGCGCGTGCAGTCGTACGCGCGCGCGTGCGGGCGCGAGCGAGATGGGCGAGCGGGCGAGCGTGGGCGCGACCAGGAGCGAGCGATGCGTGCAGAGGTTGATGCACGAGCGAGCCGACAGCAGTACCGGTATTCAGACATGGTAGCGAGCCAGGCGGGTCGGTGAACCATGTTGCGGTACTTGGGTGCGCACAAGGGGCGAGGACTTGGCATGAGGGGTTGATCGGGACTTGGCTCAAGGGTCGAACCAGTATGGTGCGACCAAGGAGCGGCATGTTTATCTACATGGTGGATTGCATGCTTATCTGCATGGTGGACGCCAGAACTGCAGATAGAGTTGAGGGAAGATATGGTGAATATATGATCTTCTCATGGACCAATAGGAGTGCGATGGTGACTCATTGGTGATAAACCTCAACACAGCCTTGGAGATAAACTCAAGCGAACCTGGACGTGATGCTGGGATTGTGGAGGATCTCCAGAGGATATGGTGAATATCCAGCAGCAGCCAACTCGGGTATTTGATGAGGACTTCAGAAAATACATAAGGCATGAAGCAATTGTGGAAGCAATTGGTGAATTCCAGAGTACGTGAGTTCTTTGTGGAGGGGAACAACTTGATCGGGCAAGGAGACTTCAAGGTGCTGCTGCAGTCTATTCGTGGAGTTCGGATAGGGGCATCTTGGTGGACGACTGCTGTGGTGTTGGTCGTGAGTCTGCCTTTAGGATCAGGTGAGTGTCTGGTTATAGCAATCCATGTTTTGCATATCGATCGGTGCATGTAATTGAGGTTGATCAGGGGGTCGACCTAGGGGTTGTGAGTTGGTCTCTTGCAGGGAGGTGAGAGGCTTGGTCGTGGGGTTGCATGTCCACGACCAGCAAGTAGTGAGGGTTGTGATTGCTTGTATATCCTTTGTTTACGGTTGAAATAAAGGTTGGGTGGATTCCCGTAAATTAGTAGTGTGATTGTTGAATTTGGTAACCAGGCGCTGTGGCTGTGATTTTGAGTCTAGTGCGTATCGGGTGTGGGTGACCGGTACTTGGGGCGAACATACTACGGGTACTTGGTGCGTGTGTCGCAGCGTGCAACTGCATATGCGGGAACTTGGTGATCGGTACCGGCAGCAACACAAGTAGCGCTGTGGGCAGTTGGGTGCGTGGTGCTAGCCGGGTGTACGAGTCTTCATGAGCGCGCCAACCTTCATCGTGCCGCTACAAACAGCGGTATCCGGCTGCGTGTGGAAGTATGCTGGTGTTCCCAGGAGGGGAATACGCCGCACGGGCAGGGTTTTAGGTCGAAAAATTTTGGGCCATAAATAACCCCGTGACTGTAAGACTTGTTGGCATATGTGCAAAGATGAGGATGCTCATCACATCTTACATCAGTTAATGATGGATGTCATGTCGTTTAAGAGTATCTCTATCCATGCGATTTGTATGAATTATTTTAGTATATTTGTGTATAATTAGAGATAAAATTAATTATGAAATTATAAATAGTTTAGTTTCAATTCAATTATAACCCAAATAATTTATTTAGAAATAAAATTATTATAATTATACAATTACATATTTATTATTTTTTATGTAAATGGTTATTTTTACAAAAATATATAAATTATATCTAATATTAATTATTGAACTTAAAGTGAGCCAAACATGATATGGTGAATTACATTTTGTTTGTCATTGTTTTATGTTGGCACTCGTAGAGTGGTAAAGGGGGAATGCCAGGCATATTAGGTTTGTTAGCCTTTGGAATGTGGGTGCGGCCTATGAACAGTAATGAAGAAGCTTTGACCACTTCGGCAATAGACCTCCCGTTGTTATCGAACCTCGGAAAAACATATATACTTTTTATTTTTTGTTCGTGTTAACTAAACCAAAAGAAGCCTACGGGTTTTGGTTAGAACGAAAGAAATATAAATGAAGTGAAAATTTTAAATGGTCAAGCTTACCATAATTAGTATATTTGCAATCTATTTCTAGAAAAAGCAATATTTTTATAATGTATTTTATATTTAAATTAATTATGATTACATAACGTGGCCTACTAGGGAAATATTTTTCTCCTTAACATAGGTGGGCCACATAAAATAATTATAATTATTTTGAGCTTTCAGTTGGATATAATTATACTTAATTTGTATGCTAGATAATTAAATTAATACTATTTTTATATAAAATAAATTAAGTATAACTAGTTTTTTAATAAAATCGAATATTTTAAAATCTTATTGTAATTTGCATTATTTTTATGCCAACTAAGTGAACCTCAAGGCTTTGTTTGGATTTTGATAGATTTTGAAAGAAAATAAAAGCACACTTTTTAGAAAGTTAGGAGTGTTCAGGATAAAAGAAAATGGTTGAGATAAAAAAGAGTTTTCTATAGGGTGGGCTCTATTGAAAAATTCTTTGACAGATAAATTTCCCACAAAATTTGCAAAGAAATACAAGAAAAAAAAGTAGTCCTAATCTTCCTTTTCTCTTTTAGTCCAAATGCATTCTAGAAATATATTTTTTTCTTTTTCTTAAATTCTTTTCCTAATCTTTCGTTTTTAATTTGTCAAAATGGTTGGACCAATTATATGTTTGAGTAAATACTGTAACACCCTGCTTCGGCTCACCCGTGAACCGACCCGGAAATGTCACCGGCGACCGAACCGTTCGCTAATCTACTGGGTTCGGTTAAGCCGACCCGGATCTGCCCTCGGTGTCTCAAGATGGAGATGCAAACATGAAATGCATGGATGGGATGCGTGGGTTCTAACGTAGTCCTACATGCATGCTATGATGTACAAGCAAAGACAAGACAAAATAATAAATGAAAAACCAAAAGAAAATATATACTATTTTATAAAAATACGGTAACACATACTAATCTACCATGACATTCAACCATTATCTCATTCATTTTTACCTGAGCCGAGTCTGTACTCCAAGGCTCCCTACTCATTCATATTTATCAGTTCGTTGCATAACAAGTAATTCACTCAAACAAACACATCAAAATTATCGTTTACATAACAATAACACACCATCATTATACGTTACACGCGGCAGGTACATGTGTGCGCGGTTCCGTGCTGCTCCTCCGCAGTCCCGACAGCTTTCATCGCTTCGCATTTCTCACCTACATATATATAGAAAAACCGTCAGTAACGAGTGTTACCGGCCCGGAAAATAACTAATATCAAACTGGCACAGGAGAGCAAACTCTCCTGTTGAATCAAAACCATATACTTCCTCAAGAACTCTCATCAGGGCACATACGGGAGCCGTCGCCATCGGGTCGACAGCGTCCCCCTATCTTTCACATTCTCATGCCTCGGC
The DNA here is from genome assembly GCA_033002965.1 of Piper betle. Taxonomy (NCBI): domain Eukaryota; kingdom Viridiplantae; phylum Streptophyta; class Magnoliopsida; order Piperales; family Piperaceae; genus Piper; species Piper betle. The sequence goes on from JAURVB010002040.1 coordinate 20,428, forward strand.
CATTTCTCTATTGCTTCTCGCGTCAAATCTCGTTCCTATCCGCCCTCTGCACCTTCCATATTACTCCTGGCCTTGAGCACGAAGGCCGAGTACTCTCAGGCAGTCGCCTTCAGTACCCTTTGAAACCACAAGTCTAGACATGCGCTGCAATGCAGTACCCGTGAACCTCCACACTTCTCCGGGTTTGAGGAACTCAAAGGTGGAGTTGTCAGGATCCCTCGGGAATGAAACGGCTTGTACACCATTCCAGAGCCCACTGTCGACACACACGTGCCCGCTCGCGTAGCACGGTAGTCGGATTTCCCTCATTCAGTCTCTCACCAAAACACGAAAACTATACATATATATAGGTCTGGGTTGGGATTTATACAATAGGCCCGAAGGCAACATGAGCTGGATCTGAAGTTCGAAAACAAACTCGAGGGATCTCATCCTCGAGGGTTATTAATCCGGAAAAGAACTGTTGGCTAAATGGCCCGAGTTAAGTGGGATCCGATAAAACGCCACTTAACTCGTCCTGCACATAATAAATCAAATACACAAGAGAGTAGCGTAAATCAGAGAACGAGTCCTAAACGGACCTGGTAGAAGCTCCAAACGGGTCCACGCGCCTAGGCGGCGAGCTCCTACACCGTACCTACACAATCAAGCTAAAAACTAACGCCCGCATGATGAATCACATATCCTATAGCATACACACACAATCAACACAATCACACGTCAATCAACACACATCAACCTATATCAATTCTAGCGAGTCTACTTAAGCTAGTTTGATTAGATCATGATTATTACTTAATAACCCTAATTAGTTTCATAACTTCTATTTTTAACACCACACAATCAAACAAATTTCATATTTTTATCCTTAATCAAATCTACATTTATATATATTATTATAACACACAATTCACCAATCCTAGCATGCAATTCTAATAATCAAAACTTTCAAATAATTAAATTAAAATAAATTATACCTCGCGTCGTCGAAAATCGGCGACGGCTAGGGTTTCCGTTTCGTGGCTCGAAACTCGAATTCGGCACCTAGCGGCGTCCGAAGTCCGATCAGATTGGACCGGGTGCGTTCGGCGGATGATCCGGCGAATTTCCCACAAATCCAATTTCCGGCGGTTCCGGCGGTTTTCCGGCGAGTGTCGGCGGTTTTCCGGCGGATTCCGACGGTTTTCCGGCGATGATTTGGGACGGGGCAATCAAGGGGTCTATCGGCACCAGCTCGACGAGCTTGGTCCGATGGTGGTGTCAAACAAAGTAACCGAGGCGGCGATGGCCGTCGGCGGCGGCGTCGAAAGTGGGTGGCGGCGGCGGCGTTCTCCGATCGAGGCTCCGGCCGGCCTCGACGGTGGTCGGGACGATGGGGGAAACGTCGGCGACGTCGAGGGGGTGGTCGTCGGGGTCACAGCGGCGGCGGCGCGGCCCGGACGGCGGCGGAATCAGTGGGCGGCGCGTCGCGGTTCGCGGGGCGATTCCGGCGTCGTGGCGGCGCGACGGTGGCCGGGGTTGGTCGGGGCGGCACGGCGACGGCAAGGCGGGGCAGGGCGGCGTCGATCGGCGGCAGCACGGCGTCGGCGGCGGCGGCGGCAGCACACCACAGTGGCGGCGGCGAGGGTTTGGGTGAGAATGGTCGGGGAAGAAGAAAAACATGACTAGTGGCAATCTCGTAATTAAGTATTGACTCGATTCCGACTCGAGTCAAAATAATAACTAGTTCGTAATAAATTCTAAAAAAAATCTAGAAAAATATGGAAAAATCACATAAAATAAAACAAACACAACAACATCCAAATGACATGCTCTATAACTAATAACCCACCCGAATATAATCCAACGCGTCCTAATTCGTCATTCGGCCCTAAAATTATTTCTACGATCAAACATATAAAAAGAAAAAATACTGCATACTTTCATATATTCAGATAACTCGTATCTCACCATCTTCTCGACGTTATCATCATATATTCAGGTACACCTGACTCTCATCGCTCATAACTCACGGCTGGTCTCGACTCAGCACGCGATTCATGAAACCGACTCGACTCGAACCAACGATCGAACCGACTGGTTCGGTAACGTAAAACCCTGACTCGAATCACGGGTTTTACAAATACGGTATGCTTGGTCGTCTTAAAATTACACGAAAAAAATAAAATTTAGAAGTTAAAAATTTCCTTGTGTTTAGATGTATGAGAATTTAGTGTAAGAAAATTTTGTATTCGATTAAAAGAAGCATATATAAAAATTTTATAAAGTAATATTTTCTTGTAAAAAATAAAAAAATAGGATGAATTTTAGGAGACACACATGGAAAAAATATTTCATTTTATTTTATTTTCTATTATGTAAACATGTAAAGAAAATTTTTAAAATTTTTGTGTAATTTTATTTCATGGTATTTCTATTTTTATAATTTATTTTATTTACGCAATTTTAAGAAAGTCGAACTTAAGATTAAAGACAATTAAAAAATTGAAAAGCCAAATCAAAAGTTTTGGCCAAGCAAAACAGATCAAACTCAAATCGGCACAGCTCGGACACCGATTCGGCTCGGACTCGCTCACCCAGGAACCCGCACACCCGTCTCCACTACGACCCTCCATCCCTCCTCGCCATTGCACGCCGGATCTCCACACCCAGGTACTTTCATCTTCTACTTCTCTGTTTCCACTGCTTTAATGTCTTCTCTGAGCATGTCCGTCGCGTCAGCCGCGGATAAAGCTATCGAAAGTTACCTTTTTTTGTTGATTTGGCCGTGTATTCGGCGAGATTGTTGTTGTTGCTTATTCCGTTCTTTTGCTCTTGTGTTTTGGATAGGTTTTGGTTGGTTGAATCTGTGCTGGTGAGCTTGTTGGGGTTTGTAATGGTTGTGGTGGACTAAGGGTTGCTTGGTTTGGTTGTTTGTGTGTTGGGTGGATTGGTAGGGTTTTGTGAAGTGGTGGCATTGTGTGGGAGTGGCTGGGAGATTTGGTTGGTTGTTGGATTTTTATGATTGAGGAGGAGGCCACTGACAAGAGAGGCGGGTCTGTGAGGAGGAGGCTTGTGGTGATGGATGGTAAGGGGGATTCGGATGACGACGAGCCGATTGGGTCGTTGTTGAAGTTTAAGAAGAAGAGGGTGAAATCAGGGTCTGTGGAGAGTAATGGTGGTGGGTTGAAGTTGGGAGGGTTGGATTATGGTGGGATGGATGATACGTTAGCCAGTTTTACAGAGAAGTTGAAAGCGCCCAAGGGTGACAAGGATGGTGGATCTGGTATGTTGAAGCGAGAGGGATTGATTTCGGAGCAGTTGAGTGCTGGTTCTTTGAAAAGACAGAAGTTGGAAAAATTAGGGTTTGGGGAGGTGGTAAAGAATTCGCTAGATGGGACACCTAAGGATTCGTTGCTGGCATATGTACATAAAATGGGGAGGAAGAAAAAGTGCCCTGTTTCTGATGGGCACATGGATTTTGCATCCCGTGAAAGTAAGAAAGATATGAACCCTCCAGTTGATAGTGAGGTTAAGTCCAGATTGCCTCAAAATGATGGAGAAAAAGCCTGCCAATCAGATGACGAACTGGTGAAAAATTCAGATGCGATAATTGATAGATTGATGATTAATCCTGTGGAGAAGCAATTATCTTCAAGGCATAAAAGTAATAAGCATCATAAAGGAGATGGAATACTTGATGAAAGTTATCAACTTGATCATGCTCATAGACTGAACTTTGATTCCATTATCAATCAAAGGAAAATGTTAAAACTTCATGAAAATGACAGACCAGATAGAATCTCTGACAAGGTTTTGGTTCTACTTGAGAATGGTAGTGACCAGAAGGCTAAAGAATTGGTCGGAAGAAATCAAGTAAGGGAATCTTCAGATGAAAGAGAAGGTGCTTGCAATCTTCAGGGAAAATTTCTACCAGAGTCAAGTGCCGAAACTATGGACTGTGTAAATTTGAAAAGTGAATCAGATAAGGATATTAGACACAGCCAACAAGTTTCAGCTTCTCATTTATGTGCAGAAACAGATGGTTCTAAGTTTAATCCTGCTATAAATGAGTTATCAAATGCTGCTGATTTAGGCTCCAATGTTTGCAAAGATGGTAATACTGAGAGCCTAGTGAAACCTGACTTTGTTGAAGGGCTGCTACCCTATTCATTAGATGTGACCAAGTCTGCCAATTCAAGAGAAAAGAATATTGATGACAGTAGTCATTCATCTGAGACTAGTAACCGAAACACAAAATCCTATTCAATTTTGCGGACATTGCGTAAAAAGAAAACACGTAAACATGGAGATATGGCTTACGAGGGAGATAGTGATTGGGAAGTTCTGGATCATGAACATGAACCTTTTGAAAGCAACAATAGCTCTGATGGAAATAGATTAAGAAGGGAAAAAGATAAGCTCGACACTTTGTCAAGCCCATTGGTGGAAATCAATATTGGTGGAACTGCAGCTGTTGCTGCTGGCTTGAAAGCACATTCTGTTGACGTGGTTGAAAGAATTAAGTTTAAGGACATTCTGAAGCGTAAGGGTGGAGTCCAAGAGTATATTGATTGCAGGTAGGCCAATTAGTTGTTGACATATTACTGGTCACGTCTCTCTTGTCTTTTTTGTGAAAATAACGGATAATATATGAAGAATGATTTGATATTGGATAGTTTATTTTGTTCCCGTTATATTCGATTTTGTCACAACATTATCCTTTGCTTCAGACACAGGACAATATTAATTTTGAGGAATCTAATTTGATTTTTGCTTTTCTTATGATTAGAATTATAGGGTCTACTGGAGCTACAATTTCTTAGAATTAGTATATAACTATAATATTTTTATCATTGTTTCTGGTTTTTGGATGATTCATGATGTATCACAGTGGCACTTTATCATGCTCCTCTGTCATCTCCTTTTTGAATTAATTGTATGTGTAGTTAGTCACTATAAGTCCTGTTAACAAGTCTAATTTATCATAATTATTACCTGCTGCATCACGTTTGGATATGTTCTTGTGACATAAATATAATTGTAGTTGTGATAGCTTTTTGCTGTGGATATTAAGTCCATGCCAATATTAACAGTAATAGGGACTATGTGTTGGGTGATGATGATGATTAGCAAGTAATATTTTTTTCATTGATGATCTTGCTCAATTTGAATTCGGGTAATATTTATTATTTATGTCTGCATCTCAAATGCAAAATATGGGGTAGCCAGGCAACCTTATATGGCTATACACTTGCTCCTGTTTGACATTCTTATCCCTTCTTATTTTGTTTTTCGGTCATTTATAAAGGAATGACAGGCTAAAGTGTGAATTTCTTAATTTATTAGAACATCTGATTGCAGAAATATGATTCTAGCTCTTTGGAGCAAAGACGTGACCCGTATATTGTCGTTGGTGGACTGTGGAGTTACAGAAACTTCTTTAGAGAATGAACCACTACGAGCTTCTCTTGTTCGTGACATTTATAAGTTTCTTGATCAAAATGTAAGTTTTTCTTTTTCCTTTTTTTGCCAAAATCACTTCTCCATGAAAAATTTTGGTATGTTATTCTTTTTCCCCTGTAGGAGAAGAATGTAATACTTTTGTTCTTTTTCTAGTTTATTCTGATAATATATTATTTTGTTGCCTTTCTATTCTTCCTTACAAGTTTCAATGAAAGTACTATTGATTATCCAATGTCTGTAAAAATGCTAGTCACTCCAAAATTTCTATGGACTAATATTATGGGAGCATTTTTGCAATTCTAATTAGCTTTCTACAGGGTTACATTAATGTTGGCATTGCCTCAGAAAAGGGAAATACTCATTCTGAAGTTTCCCCTCATTTTAAATTTTCTAATGATGACCGACTTAATGAAGATAGAGGTGGTCACGCTGCTGATTCTGATGAGGGAGTTAAATTCATTGTTGGTCAGATTAAGAGTGAACCTACAATTGAGGACTTATCTCTTAATAGCATACAGTTGAAATCGGTAGGTGATATGGAAATGATGATACACATTGAAGTTGCTGAAGAGAAAGAAGGGCCGACTAATGCAAAGGGTGAAAGTTTGACTCTTTTGGAGTCATGTTCAGATTTTAAACATGTTCGGGAGCTTGCTTCTTGGACAACAATCACAAGTGACCTTCAAAACTGTAATCTGGATATGCAGGCATCGAGTGGAAATTCTGAAGCAGTGAATCTTCGAACCGAGCTCAGAGATGGCAAAGATCTGCACATGGATGACGAATATCATTTTGATTCTCACATTCGTGGGAAGGTAATAGTTGTTGGTGCTGGTCCTGCTGGCTTAACTGCAGCACGCCATCTTCAACGGCAAGGATTTGCAGTTAACATTCTGGAGGCTCGGGATAGAATTGGAGGTCGTGTTTACACAGATTATAAGTCACTGTCTGTTCCTGTGGATCTTGGTGCCAGCATCATCACCGGAGTAGAAGCTGATATTACCACTGAGAGAAGACCTGATCCATCCTCACTGGTTTGTGCACAGTTAGGCCTTAAACTTACTGTGTTGAACAGCAATTGCCCTTTGTATGACATAGTGACGGGGGAGAAAGTTCCTTCTGATTTAGATGAGGCTTTGGAAGCAGAATATAACAGTCTTCTTGATGACATGGATGTCCTTGTGGCAGAAAATGGTCAAAGTGCCATGAAAATGTCACTTGAAGAAGGGATAGAGTATGCTCTTAGACATCGACGAGGGACGGTTTCTGCTTATACAACTGAAGTGGATCACTTGATGCTGCCTGTTGAGTCCAGTGATGCTGTTTTAGCAAATGGGACCCATGAAAAGTTTTCTAATGACAGTAATGAAAGGTGCGATGTTTTAAGCCCACTTGAGCGGAGACTGATGGATTGGCATCTAGCCCATTTGGAATATGGATGTGCTGCTTTGTTAAAAAAGTGTCACTTCCTTATTGGAATCAGGATGATGTGTATGGTGGATTTGGTGGGCCTCACTGCATGATCAAAGGGGGTTACGGTGCTGTTGTTAACTCTTTAGCAAAAGGTCTTAGAATTCACCTAAAACATGTTGTAGCAGAGATTGATTATGTTCCACAGAATGGCAAGGCTCATGGTCAACAAAATGCAGTTAAAGTATTGACAACAGATGGTACTGAATTTATTGGAGATGCAGTTCTTATAACTGTTCCACTTGGTTGTTTGAAGGCTAATGGCATAAAGTTTTCTCCTGAGTTACCTGAATGGAAAAAGTTGTCAATAGAAAGACTTGGTTTTGGAGTGCTGAATAAAGTCATATTGGAGTTTCCTGTAGTCTTTTGGGATGATAGTGTAGATTACTTTGGGGCAACTGCAGAAGAAACAGATAGACGAGGCCAGTGTTTTATGTTCTGGAATGTCAAAAAAACTGTTGGTGCTCCTGTTCTAATTGCCCTTGTGGTTGGTAAAGCTGCTCTTGATGGTGAAGACTTAAGTGTATCTGATCATGTGAATTATGCCTTGATGATTTTGCGCAGACTCTTTGGGGAATCTTCAGTGCCAGATCCTGTTGCATCTGTTGTGACAAATTGGGGAAAAGATCCCTTCAGCAGGGGGGCCTATTCTTATGTTGCTGTGGGTGCGTCTGGTGAGGATTATGATGTTTTGGGTCAGCCTGTTGATAATTCTTTATTTTTTGCTGGTGAGGCCACCTGTAAAGAGCATCCAGATACTGTTGGTGGGGCCATGATGAGTGGTCTTCGAGAGGCAGTACGTATAATTGATATCCTAGGCACTGGAAATGATAGCATAGCAGAAGTAGAGGCCATGAAAGCTGATCAGAGGCAGACGGATAGTGAAAGAGATGAAATAAGAGACATGGCAAAGAGACTTGAGGCACTTGAGCTTTCAAATGCATTGTGCAAGAGCTCGCTGGATGGGGCGCAAAAGGTTCTAAGCAAGGAGGTCCTTTTGAAGGAGATGTTCTTAAATGCAAAGTCAACTGCTGGACGGCTTCTGCTGGCTAAAGAAATGCTGACACTTCCCGTTCAGATGTTAAAATCATTTGCTGGAACCAAGGACGGACTATGCAGACTCAACTCTTGGATATTAGTAATTTATATGACTTGTAGACTTTCCTACCAATTTTGTAGGAGTTACAACATCTAACATGTTTTTCTTCTTCCTTAATTATAGGACTCTATGGGAAAGGATAAAACTCAACTTTTGCGTCACTGTGTTCGGTTACTGGTTCTTGTTTCAACTGATCTGCTGTCTGTCCGTTTATCTGGTAAGATTCTTCATCTTCCTATTGTCTTTATGAATGGGATTGAGAATGTGTACTTGTAATGGTTTTTAAGAGGCATACCATTTGGAAAGCACATGATGCTGTTTAGTATTGAAATTTTGACTGGCATATTATTGATAGAGGCATTATTAGGTGCAAAAATATGACATATGTTATTGTGTGTATTTTGCTTATTTTTGTGAATGTGGAATTCATTTTGTGTAATATTCAAGTGTCCCATCTGGCCGGTTCTACTAGGCAAAAACGATGAAGTTATCTAATATGGCCATGATGGTAATGTTGAAATTGGAAGGTTATTCGTTAAGGTTTTCTTTTCTTTTTCTTTTATTTATAAAAAAAAATCAACCTGTAAAGTTTGGCATTGAGGTCTAGCTGTAAGACGCAATTACACTTTTTGCATGATAGAATTCAAATATTTATGAAAGATCATTTTTCTGATATTGGCACTAATAGTTAAGTGCAAAAACAAAAAAATTGCGAATGTCGGTTGTTTTTATCACATTTGTTGATTGAGTCTTACGGTTCTTTTTTTTTTGCTGACTCTTATGTGAAAGTGCACAAGTCATATGACTCACTGATATCAAATTTTAACCATTCTATCATGTTCTTACACTTCCCCTAATTCCAATCATTTGGGATTAGGTGGATGATGTGGTGATATAATGTTCACATATTTTAGTTTTGGAAGGCATATTTCGAGAATATAACTAATATGTCATTACTTAACTGTGTTCTGCAATATATTTTAGCTTTCTCCTATGTAGTGACTTTTCCCAATCTTCTAGCATGACCAAATACGCTCACTTGTGCTTCCAAATGAAACCTAACTCCTTCAAGTTTTCTTCTAGTTGGAAGACAAGGGTCAATTTCTAATTGATCTTAATTTACAAGTGATCTCTGCCCATGACCAGTTATGTTTGCAATAGCATGGACTGTTTTTGATCCATTGATTATAGCCAACATATTTTTCAGAAATGACTTACTCGTGATGTACACTCTGTGTTCATTTGGCATCTCTTATTCATTTCTATCTCATTTATTTTGTAGGCATTGGCAGAACCGTGAAAGAAAAGGTCTGCAACCATACAAGTCGTGACATCCGTGCCATTGCAAGCCAATTGGTCAATGTCTGGATAGATATTTTTCGCAAGGAAAAGGCTACGAGTGGTGGATCAAAACTACTGAAGCAAGTAACTGTCTCAGACATGTCAAGGCTTAAAGGGAGAGATCTGAGCTCCGGAAGTCATTCACCTTCTCGGGTGAATAACAGGAAGGCACACTCAAAGATTAACAAATTGGAAGAGATTAATTCTGCACGTACTGCCAAGCATAACCAGGGAATGGAATCCAAGTTGGAAGATAGTATAATGTCCGAGGAGGAAAAAGTAGCTTTTGCTGTTGCTGAAGCTGCTCGTGCTGCAGCACTTGCTGCTGCAAAGGTCTGTCATTCTCTAATCACTAGATCGCTGGTAAATCCATTTACTTTTACTAGGAATATGAATTACAACCAGTGTTATGATTTGAAGAACCAGATTTGTAGCTTTAAGTGGTTCATTGCAGAATTAGATGTTTGAAACATATTTAGAACAGGAAAGAAATGCATTTGCTAGAAGATAATTGCGTCTTTTTTAATTTATTTGTGCTTTAAGTGGTTCATTGCAGAATTAGATGTTTGAAACATATTTAGAACAGGAAAGAAATGCATTTGCTAGAAGATAATTGCGTCTTTTTTTAATTTATTTGTGCTTTATCATGAATATTGTGGTTTGATTATGATACTTCATTTGGAAATTAAGAATTGTAAAATTACAATAATTTCAGAGGGTTTTAGTTCTTTCTCTCTCTTGGGGGCTGTAAAAGTTACGAGTTTACCATTGCGTTTCAGTGCTCATTTTGTGCCATTGATTTAAAACAAGGGGCAATAAAAAGTTCATGCCACTGATGTTAGCCTAATTCAGATAAGGTGATGATGATGCGTAATGGATTTGTGTTGGGTTGTTGGTATTTTTTTTGCAGAATGAGCCCTTTTTAGGTCTATTTGCATCTTATCTGCATTATGACTTATAAAACTTTCTTATTCTTCTGAGCTGTTTTCTTTTGGGCTATTGGGAAACTGATTACTAGTGCATCAATGGCTAATGCAGGCATATGCATCTGCTGAAGCACATTCCACCACCTTGCACGAGCTCCCAAAAATTCCGTCATTTCACAAATTTGCTAGGCGGGAGCAATATGCACAAATGGAAGAAACTGATCTTAGAAGCAAAAAATGGCCGGGTACTACTTTAGGGAGGCAAGATTGTTTATCTGAAATTGATTCCAGAAACTGTCGGGTCCAAAACTGGTCGGTTGATTTCTCTGCTACTTGCACTAACCTTAACAGCCCAAGAATGTCTGGAGATAATTATACACATCAGAGCTACTCAAATGCCCTTGTTTGCAATTATAATGTCAGAGAGCATTCAGGTGAAAGTGTAGCTATGGAGAGTAGCAGACTGACTAGAGCATGGGTGGATAGTGCAAACAACGGAGAAGGGAAAGATTACCATGCCATTGAGATGTGGCGTTCTCAGGCAGCTAGTGCTGATGCCGAGTTTTATCAAGCAAATATTGCGGTGCAGGATGAGGGAGATTCAACAATAACACTCAAGCTCCCACAAGTAGACAAAAACTCTTCTCAAGAGAACAAAATATGTACTGACCTGCGACCCAGGGGGCCTGATGTGATAAAAAAGGCAGTTGTAGATTATGTTGCCTCACTACTTATGCCTCTTTACAAAGCAAGGAAGCTTGACAAGGAAGGATACAAGTCAATACTCAAGAAAAGTGCAGCTAAAGTAAGTTTATACATGTTTAGGTTTATGCAAACTATGTTTTTCTTATTCTTTTTTGACCTTGCATTCTCGCTAGAAAGGCTGCCATCTTGTCCAAAAGGAGTCTGATCCGTGGCTGTATTAGTTTACTTGAATATGTGAAAACATCAATGTTGACAGATGTTGAAATTTCTATAGATACCTGGCTTCCAATTTGATTTAAATTTGGATTGGGCATATTTATCTGACCCTTTAATTTTCTTTTGAGGGATTTTTGAGTCTGAATTTGCGTTTCGGTTTAGTTGCAACTCAATCTTAAGGCTCAGATTTAGATTGTATTAAAACTTTCACGAGAAAGTATTAGTTAAGAGCCTCATTAGTTGCATCTCTTTGTCAGTGTCTGTTTTTGCTCACATGTCCAATCATTTGCAGTTCAATTTGTGGCTTGTTTGAGTTTAATCATCTTTTTCTCCGTTTGGTTTTGCTAGGTGATGGAGCACAGCTCTGATGCAGAGAAGATGATGTCTGATACTGCTTTTCTTGACTGCAAGAGAAAAAATAAGGTATGAATCTGTTCTAGGCCTGGGAAATGGATTTGTGGCTTTACAATGGGTCCGTGGTTAAACATTGCTGTCAAAATGTTTTTCATAGGGATATGTGCCAATAGGGGGAGGACTTCAGGCCTCATCTGAATTTGATACTTAAGTTTTATGAAATTTCTGTATTTTGGACAGTTTCCCGTAATTATGTCTTTTCTGGTATGATGCAAATACCCATGATGCAAGTTTAATTCTCTGAAATTCTTAGTGAATTATTGAATCTCTTCTCTTCTGTTTCCATTATTCTCCCTGTAATTTTACTTCTGCTCGCCCAACTTTTCTTCTTGGTTTTTCAAATGCCATCTTGGGTGGCTTTTAAAGATGATCTGTCCAAGATTTCAGTAAGATCTGGAAACTGCTCTTGAAAGCTTCCTACAAATTCCTGTTAAGGTGGATTTGTTTTTGGCTCTTTTAGAATATAGTGGCTATCAAGATCTTGCTGTTGGGAAATCGTTGTGTTTAACTGTATGCACATTATATATTTAAGTAATAGAAGTCCAGAATATTGATCCTTGGTTTCTTTAGGAGTGTTGACATGTGCTGTTGTATACTAAGCTACTGGGACTAAAAGTCTGGTTTTTTTGTCTTTCTTTTCATATTTATGGACTATTTAATATCAATAGTATACTTACGCCAGATGTGCTTGTCCACAAACATTGAATGTTTGTTTTACATTTTTAATATTCTTTACTCAATTTTCATGTGCTACTGCGATTGATTTGGATAATATATAATCTTGTGCCTTGATGAGATGGTGTCCTGCTTTAATTTTGCTGACTTTCAATCTTTCCCCTTTCCAGTTTAGTTTCATTATCACCAAAGACTGATTAATGTTTTATTTTTTTTTCAATCTATTCAGGTCTAGCCCAGTTTCTTTCATTGTGACTGACTAAATCTTTTACCTTTTATTATAGATTCGTGCTTTTGTGGACAAGTTGATTGAGAGATACATGAAAACGCAGGCAGCTGTGAAATCTTGACATCTTAAAAGATTGAGGAGCATATAATTTCTTTTCTTATCAATTACACGAAGTGGCCACCAAGGACCGGATCTTATTTTGTAACCATCAGGACTTGTTTACTTAGTGCTGGAGGAGTCAACCAAAAGATTTTCCGTTGACTTTGCAAATGTTAAGATGGAAGACAAATGTACAAATTGATCACCAGCTCATGGAGGCAAGTGGCCAATGTAGCTTTTTTGAAGCATGGATTCCCGAAACAAAACATTGAAAGAGGAACATATCATTTTTTGGGGCAAGTTTTGGCAGTTATCCATTTTTTTAAATGAAAAATGGAGCACTGCTGAGCTGTGCCTTCCCTCCATGAATGGCATTATAGGCTGCCTGATGATGATTTATTATTTCACTCGACCCTGATTTACAAGGTACTAGGCAGAGCAGGTGTACAGCATCTACTTGTTTGATATTGGCAACATATTGATTATTTTAAAAATCCTTCTCATAATGTTCAGCACACTCGCTGCAAATTTGATGCAGTTTTTTTGTAACTTCAGTTTCTCTGGGTAATCAGATTTACAATGTTAGTTAACAATCTTGTGTTGCCAGTTTTCTATTCAGTTTTTGCTCATGTGCTGACTTTTGGCTGATGGGAGTTGGAAAAAGAACATGACTATTGCATAGAATTTCAGGTTTTATATACATCTCAGATATATCTACCTGCTGCTATGCCGTTTGCTTGAGTTCTACAGGACAACTGCTGATTGAATTCATCGGTGCAGTTTCACATTTCATGTACTTTTTCTGCAAATATTGAAGGGTACTTATCGGCCAACTTTGGAAACGAGATTGACTGCTATAGTCAATTTAATGTACAGTATGAAGATTATAGTTATAGAAGTAATGATTTTGTGGCAAGTGCATCCACCGTCACTGAAGTTTCTTTTTTGATGTGGTAGGAGGTTTCATGGACATGGAGTATCACATTTGAGCTGGCTGTGGGATTTTAACGGCAACTGTTTTTTCCAGACAATTTCTCAGACATGGAGTATTGCATTATCTCCAGCAATTTTTCCCACATAGCTTTGTGTGCTGGTTGCTTTTAATTTCATTATGGAGCTACGGTCCATAGTGAATGTTCATTTTATGCTGCATTTCATTTCTTCGTGAGCTTTATTTTGCAGGGACCAATTGCCTTGCTGTTTATCCCTGTGAAAATGGTGCCAAGCCTTTGCGATGGTATTGATCTCACTCCGCCATTTTCTGTAAGTGCTTGTAATATAGATGCATAATGCACAACTTAGGTGAAATTATCATTACTTTTGCAAGCAACCAATAAATTGGCCATATAGATATACCTGAATTATGAGGTTGCTTTATTGTTCTAGCATTGACGTATTGATTTGCTGGTGAAATAATTAAACATTATTGTGATTGTGCATATTGGTTCCACCATTGCGCTTGTATGGTTATGCCCTTAAATTGAATGTTTCTTGATCCAACTTAGTGATTGTATATACGTTGATAATCCTCATGTTTGTTATTATCGGGGAAGAGCTGTTGGCTAAACGACTTCTGTTGTTTTATGGACTTGTGCATTGTTCAGTAGTGATGCGATGCAGGAATACCATGACTTCCATTCTTATGTATAGATTTTGTGAGTAATTTTATTTCTTTAAACTGATCATAGAGATTTCAACTTACAACTTGGCATTATATTATAATGTTTATTATCAGTTTAGACATTTCATTTTGGATTTGGTAGGTAAAAACCTCTAGTACAGCATTTAAGTAATACGACGAGAATTGCTGCGCCTAGCACTTAGAAACCTTTATCTTTGGTGGCCATGTTCTCTTCAAATGGCTGGGGGAATGTTATTACCTATGCGAATGTTGATAAACATTTTTAAGCCTTTTATTTTTTTGAAAGATTTTAAAGTCTTTTAACATATGTAAGCGAGGTAATAAATCTTCTCTCGTAGTGGGTCTCTCGTAACACAATGTTAACATCATTTTCGACTCAAATGGAAGCATATAAGACCCCTAAAAGTTAGCCTCATATTTAATATTTTTTCGAGTAAAATCTATACTGAGGATGTATTTATTGACTGTCATTTTTAAAGAGATAATTTAGATTTATCATGTTACATTTGGGTTGGGTTGTCATAAATAGTATCAGAATTCATCTAGAAGTGGGCTAAGCTGTTAGTCGTAGGTTGAAGATAGAATTTTCTAAGATAGGTAGATTGTAAGACCCTAATTATGCATTGAATACTTCATAGAGTAAGATTTATATTATATTAGGTATATGTTTATTAATCTTCAACTTAGATAACTACGGTTGAAGGGATGATTTAGGCCTATTAGTTTGCACTTAGATTAAATAATTATAACATAAAATAGAGAAGATTTGAAAATATATAATAAGATATTATTATTATAAACGAGCGAATAAGTATCATTTACACCGTCTAAAAATGACAAAATAATTACTTTGTGTGTAATCATAGAAATCAAATATTTTCTTAAAGGGACTCCGGCTAGTTTTCAATTAATAAGATGCAAATGGATTTTTTTAACGGTGCAAGTAATTTTACTCTATATTCTATGGGTTATGGTAATTCAAGATTAGTTGCACTCTTGCGAACAATTATTTGGCATAAGTGGACGACGACAACGGCATAAATATTTTTCATAAGTAGGACAAGCCTTGAAAAGAGTTAAATTACAACAAATATTAAAAACTGAGCAGGTCCGCTACCCAACCCAACAGAATTGGACCCAACTCAAATGAGATTAAACCCAACAACTTAAATACTCTTAACTTGGATGGCCTCACGGAAGGATCTGAATAAATGAATTGTATGTTTAGTCGGTTTGAGTATTCGAACTAATTTGGTTTGGGCCGATTTGGTTGTGAGTGATCCTTATTTTGGCAACTTTGATACCACAACGGCGAGTTTTGGGAGCTTGGGAAATAACTCTCCACCGCTTCGGTATACGTGCTTTCGAATTCAGATAAGGTATTATGGAAGCTTTAGTTATACGGATTTTTTAGGCAAATAGTGAAGCTTTTGTCAAGTTGAACATTAAGACAAATGCGAATATCTGAGCATGTAAAAACATATAAGAAGTTTGAGGGGGTGGAGCCGAGTCTTGCTCAACTCAAAAGCTAGATTTTTCTTTTGTCTTCAAGGCTGGGTGTGCAGACAGGAGACGATTAGTGTTTAAGCTGATTTATGAGTTAAATTAATTTGTACTTATTTTTTTATAATTATTTTGAGTATTGATGTATATTTTAATTTGTCATAATTACATATATTGGAGGAATACATTAAAGCTTTATTTTTGGTGGAAAGGTATCTTTTGATGCTTGTTCAGAGGCAGATGGAGTTAAGCATGGATATAATTTTGACATTACGCTTTTCTTAAAGTTTTTTTATTTTAATTATTTTAATTAATATTTTAAATTGAGGTTTTTATTTTGAGGGGTAGTTTCGTCTTTTCGTAGCATGGTCTTCTTCTCCGGTCACCCGACGTCCCCCTCCCCTCCCAAACGAAGGTCCCATGGCCTCCGCCTTCGTCAGCGATGAGACCGCCCCCTTCTTCGGATTTCTCGGCGCCGCCGCCGCCGCCTCCTCGTCTTCTGCGGTACATAATTTTCCCAGCCTTCCGGAATTTTTTTGCCAATTTTTTCCTTATTTTTTCGGATTTCTTTCTTGAAGGTATGGGGGCGGCGTACGGAACGGAGAAGAGCCGGGTAGGGGTGTCGTCGATGGGCGTCATGCGCCCGGAGCTTGTGATGAAGTCCATCGTCCCCGTCGTCATGGCCGGCGTGCTCGGCGTCTACGGCCTCATCATCGCCGTCATCATCAGTACCGGGATCAACCCCAAGGCCAAGTCCTACTACCTCTTTGATGGCTATGCCCACCTCTCCTCGGATCTCGCTTGTGGACTGGCCGGCTTGTCCCCCGGAATGGCCAACGTGATTGTGGGTGATACCGGGGTCAGGTATCAACGACGATTTTGTTATTGTGCTACCTGATTTGTTTGTTTGCGATTGAGTGTGATTGATTGTTTGCATTGGTTTGTAGCAGCATGCTGATTTTTATTGGTTTGGCTAGATTATTAAGCTTTTGTAGGCTGCTCTGATGCGTGTCTTGGGCCTTTATCCCAAAATGGTTAGCTATTGTAGGGTTTACAAAAAATCTATCAAATGAAGTTGTTTCTCACTACGTCAATGATCTACTGAATCTACCAGATGAAGCTGCGGTTTAACAATCTCCTAAAATCTTCTAATGGCTGTCAAAATGTTATTGTAATCGTTTTGATTTATTGTATTTTCTTCGAATAATATTTCATATAGTTTTAATTCATCAACATCATTGTATTATGCATGTTATGTAGTTTTAATTCACGTGGCTTTGTTCCTTCACAGCTTTTCACAAACTAAAGGTGATTTGTACTGTTTCTCTTTGTTGGTTTGGTAAATGCGAGGCCTCGAGTGTTTTGAATTATGAATGTGCTTATCGGTTGTTGCACTTGGTGGCTTGAATGATGGTATATTGCATTGTTGCCTTGCGTGTTTTAGTTAAGTTAGGTTTTAAGCTTTTGCAGGCCTGCCAATAGCCAATTCTAACTTTTCTCTTTTTTGGTTTTTAAATTTTCATATGTTGAGTTTGTTGTGGGATACTGATTATTAAGTTTTGATTGGGTGTGACTGAGTGTCGTAGTTGATGGTCTGAATGATGGTATAGTAATTTGCAGCTTGGATTGTTTTCTTGTGGTTAATATATGTTATTGTTGGCTTGTTAAAGCCAATTCATAATGTTCTATTTGTTGGTTATTAAAATTTGGTCTGTTGGGCCTGTTGAATTATGAATTTTCTGCTCACCATAGGCGAGAATGATGCAGAGTACTGTCCACTGATGTAGAGAAGCATCACTTATTTAACTCAGTCAAAATTAGGAACTTGAAATTCTCTTTTACAGTTGCAAATAGCTATATAGCTCAATGGTGGGAAAAAAATGATAAGCTTTTCCTAATGTACAAAAATGGTTTTTATAAAAATAAAATCTTAGTTACAAATGTTCGAAGGCTTAAAATAATTCTGTCTTAAGAAGTTAAATTGAATTTAATGGATCATCTTCCTATCATTTACACCTTTTCCGTGGGATATTTGTAGGTTAAAGTTAAGGTAATTATTATGGGAATTTGATATTTGAGGGAGACGAATAGGGGATTCAGGGGCAATCAAAACATGGGGACAAGGAACCGAGTTCTAAAGGGGGATTTTCTTCATTATAAGTGGAACAAACCATTTATTATGAAATTCACTGTACAAGGCACGATACCATTATTCTTATTCTCACTATCTATTGCTAATTGGTGCAATTCTAGATTTTCCCATGATTCATTTAGGTACAGAAACTATTGCTGGTAGGCCCATAGATCACATGGCTCCATTCTAATATACTCCAAATCATCACGCTAGGGTGTGGTGGGCACATTGTTTTTTTGTCTATGCAAACGAAACAAAAATGAAGAGGATGGAATAGCAAAGGAGGAAATATTGCCTTGCCTGCATCAATGTGTTGCTCTATCTCGAGTTAGACTAGATTATCAATCCTCAACATTTTGTTTACTTTCCTTATATTTGAATTTAGTGCTCATTGGACAAGTGGTAAATAGTATAAAATGGTTGTGAAAGAAAATGATCTTTTATTGCTTACTTGATATACTTCTCTTCCAACCTTAAAGCAATCATGTCTGATTGAACCTACCTGGCCATTAAAATGGCTGGTCTTTTGTGCTAAGATTATTTATAACATCCAAAATTTTAAGGTAGCTTTGAATTCATTGATTGTTTTGAATGCATCCCAATTTAGTTCCACATTCATGCATTCGTAAGTGTGAAGCTATCTTGGAGGAAGATGGAAGTGGACCCAGATTGGAGATAATAGGTAGGGTTCTGATAAAGCTCATGCTATGTTTGCAGTGGTAATGAAGAAGAAGATATATGGTCCTTTTCCTTGTTCTGATAATGTATGGAAGGCCAAAGTGCAAAAGTAAAAATGTTTGAAAAGCAAGTATGTGGACAGATTATTAGCAAGGGAAGGGAAATTGTCATTAATAAAAAAACCAAGCAAAGCTTAAGATTAAACAACATTTCTCGCAAATTCAAAAAATCCTTAAGTTAGCTTCCTTCCGTATTATTTACAGTGCAGAACACTAGATTAAACCCCTAAAATTACATAAACGGTATAAATGATAAAGCTTGCAACGCTGGAAAATATTGTAATATAATTTATAAAGATTGTATCTATATCATTGACAAGATTACAATATCCACTATGTGGGTGTGTCTATATATGAAGCCCGGGATGTTTGCCTGGGTGATCACTTTTTGTTTGTCAAGATGTCTTAATTGATAGCACTGGTTGTTTTCCGCGTTTCATGAATGACAGTAACAATGGCAATGCCCTGTTGGGGTCACTCTGTACTTGTTTATTATTACGATCTCTGAAATATCTTTTGTGTGCACAAATTGGAGGAGTGGATACTGACTTGACAATGAGTATGCAATTATTTTATTCATGTGTTTGTAAATATTGTTGAATAAGTTGATCTTAGCAAATCCAGTTTTGATTTGAATATATGGAAGCTATCATGATGAAGTTTCTTTTAGGTACATAGGAAATAGCAGTCAATCCAGACAGAACTTGTTTTATTATTTGTTTTTTGAATGTTTGATTTCATTATTTGTTGACTCACTGGCTATGTGCAGAGCTAATGCCTAGCAGCCAAAACTATTCGTTGGCATGATCCTTATCCTTATCTTTGCTGAAGCCTTGGCTTTGTATGGGCTCATTGTTGGCATCATTTTGTTTTCCCCTGCTGGCCAGTCCAGAGCAGACTAGGAGAGCAGGAAAGAAGAATGAGGTCAAGAGGGGAGAATGGAATCATATTCTTTGCGGGTTGCTTCTTGGTAATATGACTCGTCAAGAGTTGAAGATGCATACATTGATCCATTCGAAAATACTGGGTGGTGATCTACTTGGTACCTTCTTGACATGATATGGTACTTCTATGTAGTGGTGGTTATTTGTTATTATTTTTTCTGTGATAATAAAGCTTCCAACCACTCTATTTTCTGAATATTTTGAGAATGTTTTTGTTGGAAAACCTATTGTGGCTATGATTGAATGTCTGGAAGAACATTCAGGGACAATCTGTATATTCAAGGATACTTTCACTTTTTTATGATAACCTCCTCTTTAATTCATGACGAAACCAGTTTAGGTCATACTGATTTCATACACCACTTCTCGTTTGTTATTTGCTTGTTCAATCTTATCTTACTCAACTTGTTTATTTCATTTCTTGGCTATTGTATTTGTAAAGCTTGTGAGCACTCTTTAAGCTAATACCACATGAGTTTTGCTTTAGAAATTAATTTTGTAGAAAAAACTAGTACGTAGTTGGGATTGAAATAAACTTTTGCGACTAATTTTTATAATGAAGAATTTAAAGCAATCTGTTGTGCTTTTTTTATGAACACTTTTTTAGGTTATGGGACTAATGGACAGCATATGGTGGGGTGGACTTCTGCTGGGTGACGCCCAAGTTGGATGAACTTAGAATAATACATACTTATTCTTTTCCACGTGTTATACATTGGATTGGAAAATTTCATGGCTTAATATGGGTAGTAATTTTATTGCGTGCGTCGATCGTGATTTTTTCTCGATTCATGTATGGATTTATTTGTCTCCAAAATATTAGGATTTTGCTTTTTTTCTCGAACCAATTGATGATCCGTAAACATGAGGGTATCTTAATTTTTTTTCTAAAAATAAGCCATCATCGTTTCTTGAAGGCTGATTCTAATTTACTCTATAACTCTCTCTCTCTCTCTCTCTCTCCCTCTCCCTCTCCCTCTCTCTCTCTCTCTCTCTATATATATATATATATATATATATATGTACACATAACTCTATTTAAATAATCAACACTAAGTTACAAAATTCTTTGTTTCCCCTTCTTCTACCTACAATGAATCGGGTTGAGATAGATCTGATGATGCCATGCTACTTGATAATAAATCGTATTTAAGGCTAACGTTAGGGCCGTCAATTGAGCGAGTCAGCTTGTGAATATTTGTCGTTCGGCTTAGCTTGACTTGACTCTAAAGTTGACATTTAAATGTTTGAGCTCGAACTTGAATCCTACAAGCTAAGTTTGAGTAAAATAATATTCGACTCAGTTTTAACTTGAACTCGACTCAAAATTGACTCATATCTCGACCCGTAACTCGGCTTGAACTCAACTCAAACTTGACTCGAAAAATAATATAATAATATATATAATATCACTTGCCTACTCAAAATATATTTAAAATTATAAATAAATATTATTATTAACTACGTATTAAATGATAGTGGTAGCGGGGGTGTTTTATTTTTTTTATTTTTTTATTAAATATTGGTCATCCTTTTAATTGAATGATCTAGATTAAAGTTTGAGAAAGAAACATTATCTGCCTGAGGCTAAGATAGTTTTATATATATTATATATATTAATAAGTTTAATTATAACTAGTTATATTTATTTATATACAATAAAATAATAAAGTAGTGTGATAGCTTAGATGTGAGGTCTTCAAAATAAAAACTTGGAGGTCTTAAGTTTAATCCACAAATTACTTCGAACTATTCGAATACAAGTTAAATTCGGCTCATTCGCTCGTTTAGTAGCCCAAACTGAAGCTTGAATTGCGAAAGTCCATCTGTTTGAGCTGAAATTGATACAACTGCCCTACCCATTAACAACGACAGTCCTAATCAATTGAATCATTGTTGTAGTATGTATATATGTATATATGTATATAAGTATATAGGTATATAGGTATATAGGTATATAGGTATATAGATATATAGGTAAAGGGTTAGTGAGCCAGGGGTTGGGCCGTCTAATTACAAGGACGGCTTAGATCTATTGTTCTAAAAAAAAAAACCGGTGGACACTGTCCAACCGCTACAACCCCTGCCCTGCAATGGGGGAGGGAGGGAGCGGGGTAGAGGAGGTCGGGGAGGGCGAGGGGGGATCGGCCGCGGTCGCATCGGAATCTTTGGCCGTGCAACCCGATTTTGGTGTGGCCGGATTTGGCCGGTTGGAAGCCAGACAAGGCCACACACGGCTGGATGTGGCCGGCCGGCTGTTGCGACTAGCACGGCTCCTCAACGGTAGTGTTTTTTTAAAAGATCTGGGTTATCCTTGTAATTGGATGACCCATATTAAAGTTTAGTTTTTAAAAAAAAAGATCTGGACCATTCTTTTAATTGGATGGTCCGGATCAAAGCTTTAGGTAGAAAATTTTTTACCCCGTACTCACTTCAGTACCCGTGTGTATATATATATATATATATATATATATATATATATTGAATCAATTTATCTTACACAGTCCACAGTGATACTTGTCCTCGTACAGCTTCACCTAATATACTTTGCTTTATTTATTTTAGAAAAGAATAATTGAAGTTTGGTTATTTTAATCAACTCGTAATATTTATAGCTGCCTCGTTTGTCCTGTAGATAAAATTTGTTCTTGCAAACACGTAATACTGGTGAGTCATGTGCTTTTTTCTTTTCTATAAACAGTGCTAGCTCTTCTTGCGTTTGTGATCGAACATGTTTAGGTCATATGTGGAGTTTTGTGCCTTTTTTGGGCCACGGATGCTGGGACTTACATGTTGTATCTTGAAAATCAATGGCTAGGTGATGAGTCTATATTTCCCTTTATTGTGGGGATAACGTTTTGTGGACAATTTTTATTTATTTAAAGTAAGATATGAGTTCACGGCGACGATGATGATGACGATAAAGACGTCAACTTTAACTTTCTTTTTCTATTCTTCGACTCACCGTTTAAAAAATGACAATTTGGCATCAAGGGTATTTTATTGTAACTTTATCATGCATTTTTTTAATATATTCACACTTAAATTTTTTTATTTTATAAATATAGTTTCAATACTCTCGACTGAAACTCAATTTGGCATATTATATTATAAAGGGGAAGAGTGAAGTTGACACTAAGTTGACTCATAGAGTCATCTATACAACTTTTTTCAGTTCAGTAAATAAAAAATATATAAAGGTAGTATATATTGTTTTTTTTACACTGATAAATATATGATTTATATTTTATTAAATATTAATTTAATCAAACAAAAAGAAAAATAATATTCTAAATTATTTTTTTAATTGACGTAAACAGTCAATGTTAAAATTTATTAGTAAGTAATTATTCACCGAGTTCAACCCAAAACATTATAAAGTGGATTTGGAGAATTTTTGAAGTTATAAAGAAGTTCAAAATTATGTTAGCAAAAGAATGCTTCACTGCATGACTATTGGAGTGCAAATCTCCTTTGGGCTCGTAAAGATCGCACCGTCATCACTACCATCGTTATTTTGAGAAAATTTGTGAAAATTTTCGAAACAAAAATGTATTATTACCAAATAACTCCATGCTCTTTTCCTTTAGAGGCGGTAACGGACGGAGACATAGACATGGCTTAAGAGTATCCAGTACAATAGTAGTACCATATCTATTAATTTAAATAATTCTTATGTTTGCCTATCTCTACTTTAATATTTTTTAAAAATGTCCATGTTCTTCCACTATAGACAAATGGCTTGACGAATGAACTAATGAACAATAAATTAAATAAATATTTATAACTATAGAATTATAGATTGTTAATGGTATTTTCATGCATTCATATTGACTTCTTTAATGAGATTCTTATAGAATCCAAAATGAGGAAGTGATATATTCATTATTAATTGTTAAAAGACATGAACAATAGCACTCACGACATTCATATGCCCGCCCACCACCATGTCCAACTATTATCTGGACAAAAATATATGTCGATAGCCATCTCCTTGTCCATGCTGTTGGGCTCACATCGGTCATTGAAGAGGCTAGCGAGTTTTTTGTACGTTAATGGGGAAACATTTTTGTCTTAGTAGTTGAGCTAGTTCTTGGCCCATGGCACTTGTTGCAAGGCATGTTAAACCTAATAATAGTATAAGAGCAAGTAATAGGGGTATCATAGCGACGAAGTTTGAATT
Source organism: Piper betle (assembly GCA_033002965.1). Lineage (NCBI taxonomy): Eukaryota > Viridiplantae > Streptophyta > Magnoliopsida > Piperales > Piperaceae > Piper > Piper betle. The sequence continues at coordinate 44,190 of JAURVB010002040.1, forward strand.
ATCTAAATTTAATGGAAAAAATTTTACAATGTGGAAAGTGAAGATGTTGGGTAGGGTTGAGCAAGGTTCGTTCCAAACCGTAACCAACCAAACCGGACTGAAATTGTTAGTTTTGTCGGTTATTCTCAATTTCCAGTTAGTTTGGTTTGGACTCTAAGTAAATTTCTTAAGTACCTTAAAATTCAGTTCAAAATCAAACCGAACTAAAACTGATCAAAAAATAATTTTTTTTATAAAATAATATTTCTGTTTTATATGGGTTAATTTTTAAATTTATTTGAGATGTTTAATATAATGTCTATGTATAGGATACTTTTGGATGTGATTCTGGTAATTAAATCATATTTTGACTTTATTTATTAGAATAATAATAATTTATTTTGATATAGTTTTAATAATTTTTTTTATATATATCATATCGAACTAAACAAAAATGTTTCAATTCAGTTCGGCTTGGTGTGAAATGTAGGTGGTCGAACCTTGAAAATTTGGTTCAGTTGGTTTAGAATTAATTCACCGAACGACTCGCCCATGATGATGGCCATATTAAGCACTGATCATTTGGTTTTTTGGGTAAAGCCAAACTAAACCACACACCCAATTAATGGAAGTGAGGCAATTTGGTAACCAAATTATTATTGATAACCAAACAAACCAAATTGAATTAATTTAGTTTGGTTTGATTTCAATCAAACTTCAACTAAACTAACCAAAATGATAAAAAATACTCTCTATCATTGAATATTCATACTTCAATGTTTATTCTAGTTATTCTTAAATCTTATTTATAAAATAATATGTGAGCACACACTTGCGGGCTAATTACAAACTTATCACAAAAGATTACATGAATAAGGTTCAAGCTTTGGACGTTGTACAATACATGGACAATTAACAATGTTTCAAGCCCTCATCTCCTACACATGCATAGGCTAAACATCTTAAATAGATTGAACTAAAATGACGATCTTATAAACATATATTATATATCATGATCATTAGAGGTACACATAAGCATGACTTAAAAGAAAGAAAGAAAGTGGAGGAAGTGATTCAAATACCATCTTTTATATTTATTAGTTTATTTGGTTTGATCTGCTCTCACAATTTAACCAGTTGAACTAAGTTCAATTAGCTTTCGGTTTCAAGTAAACTATAAACGAACCAAAGTATCACTGAACCAAACTTACAAATTAATGGGCTTGGTTCGGCTAGTTCAGTCAATTAACAAACCGTGCTCAACCTAGCCATCCTGGTGAAGGATGGTTGTGTGGTTGCTCTGAAAGATAGGCATCAGAAACCAGCAAAGATGACAAATGTGCAATTTACTCAAAAGGAAGGATTGCTAAGGTAGGTATATTTTAATCTTAAAAGATAAAGTATTGTTTAATATACAGACTGTTGATACTACTAAGGAATCATGGGATAGCCTCTATAAAGTGTACGAGGATAAGTCATTGATAAACAAGAATTTTAGAGGAGGAAGTTGTAGAATTTGAAGATGAAGGAAGTGACATCAATCTATGAACACTTGAATGTGTTCAACTCTCTAGTGAATGAGCTCTTGGGAATAGGTGTGAAGATTATTTTGCAAGAATAAGTCATTTTAGTCTTGTGTTTGTCGTTAGATTCATAGGACAACTTGATTATAAGTTTGTATCATATCACCGAATTTGACTCGGGCTCTGTGGTAGTAGCATCATTTATGTTTGAAAAGTTGAGGATGAAGTCATTGGAGCAATCTACTTCATCTTTAGGGAAACCAGTCTTAGTTTTTGGGGGAGTAGAGGAAAGATAAGGAGTACAAACATTGGTGATGCAGGTAATGGTAGCTTCAAAGGAAGAAGCAAAATCATGTGTTTTTATTGTTCAAGGTTGGTCACATTAAAAAATACTGCAATAAATATAAGGAGCAGCAAAAGTATAAGAAGGAAGAAAAATAATCAGCTGTAAGGTTTTACAATCAATATTAGCTGTAAGATTCAAAGAGCAATTATATATATGTAGGCAATTACACTCATATGTTCCTAAAATTTCAAAACTACTACTACTAATATTTAATAAATAATAATTTATTTATACTTGATTGGATCTTGCAACCATATTAGATGTAAGACCTTACTGCATATTATCACTAAAGAAGAAAAACCAGGAGAATGAGGAAGCAAAAGAAAATAATTTGATTGAGTATGAAAATGACTTGGTGGTGATTTCTTCTTGTATTAATAAAATTTATGGTTCCACTCATGGTTTCAATTGGGTGGTGGATTGAGGAGCATCATTTCATGCAACATCAGATAGGAGACTCTTTACTACATATAAGTTGTGGTACATTGGAATTGTAAAGATGGGTGATCATCATCGAAAGAACAAGGGTGTTGGCAATGGGGATGTGAGAGTGCTGACCAATATAGCTATATAGTGATTTTTAGGAATGTGAGACGTGCTCTAGGTTTTAAGATTGAATTTGATGATTATTGGAAGTTAGATAATAAAGAGTTTGCTTTATACTTTTCTAATTATGTGTGGAAACTATTGAAGATGGAAAAAGTGTAGCAAGAGGGAAAAAGTGTTGCAGTGTTTATAGAATGGTGTTTAAGCTGTAAAAGCCAGGTTTTTCATTCGATGGTTTTAGTTTTAGCTCAGTCATAACTCAAATTGAGTTGTTTGGCTGACCTATTTGTGCTTATATATGGTATGTATGTGCGAGCCATGACCTCAGTCTCCTCTGTGCTTGGCACTACTTGACTAGACAATATGCTGTCTCGGCTCTTATTTTCAATTTTTAATTTAGTCAAGTTTAGTTAAGTTTAAGACTATGTCCCTTGCAAGTCTAGTTCATTTGTTACATGTTTGGAGCATTTTTTGATGATCCTAACCCCTGTGAGATCCACAATGTGGTTACTAGGGTCACCCTGGCCAACCCTAGGGTAAAAACCTAGGCAAGACCAAACTTCGACTAGCTCAAAGGCACCCTGCCATTGCCCTTGAGCTGGTGCCTTAGGGTTTCCAACCATTTTTCTTGGACACAAGGGTGCCCTACCAGCGCCCTTGTGCCCAAAATTAGGGTTTTGTGTGTTTTCAACCAGTGTAAAGGGGCAACTTTTGCATTGTTTTTGCTTTGGAGGAGGACCATGTGAATACCAAATATTTTTTCCTTGATGAATGTGAAATTATTTGATGAATGTATAAATTTTGCATGTGTAATTATTTTTTTTATTTGTCAAATGTTTAATTATTGCCAACAGCTCAAATAAATGAATAAATATGGGTTGGTAAAGTTTCTGTATTGTTTTTGCTTTGCAAGAGAAAGACCCATGTGAAGACCAAGAATTGCCTTCTTAATGAATGTGAAATTGTTTGTCGAATGAGTAAATTTTGTGTGAAATATGGATTATCAAATTGTGAAATATGAAATGCAAAATTTGTATAGGTGTGAAATTTTTCTAATGCTCTATTTATAAGGGAGACTCTAATTGATTTTCTTGAAGATCATATACTTTATAATGATTTTATTAATAAGTTTCAAATATATGATTTTTTTACATAATGTCATATTATATTCTACTCATTTTATGCATGTTTTCTTTTAAAAAATTGTTGACTGATCCGTGCTAATCAAATAACGTTTCTTCATTAATGACAGCGTGCCACCTTTCTCTCGAGTCACATGGATCCACATCTTACGCTGCTATTGATGTTGGGTCTGATGCTAGCACAATGAGTCAGACTCTTCAGCTTGATGAGTCTTTCCTACGTCGACTCAAGGATTTGGAAACCTATGAGCAAGATAGACATGCAGAGATCATAAGGACGAGAAAGGAGATGAGGTTAGAAGTTGAGGCCTAGAACCACTAGCTTACCCAACTTCTTGACAAGAGAGACCAATGACTGAGGGAGGAGGCTCAGAGTAGAGATGACTTGTCTAGTCAATTACTATTACTTTGGATGCTTGGATGCTTGGATGCTTGGATGCTTGGATGCTTCATCATATGATGGCCATATATAGAGAACAATGTTGTGCCCTTTCAATTATTACCCTGATATGTCCCCTCATGATTCTCCCACCCCTCCCTTGATATAGATATATCTAAGGTCTTTTTGTATTAATAATTTGATTTATATTTCATGTATGACATTGAATTTTAGATTTAACTTTTATTCAATGTATTATATATATATATATTGTCATCATATGCATTTATTTATAATCTTTTGTTATTAAACTGATAATTTAAAACAAAAAATAACAATTATTTTAAAAATTTTCAAGTTCATTTTTAAGACCAGTTTGCATCCACTTTACAATTGTATATGTGACCGAAAACCGGTCCCAAAAGTTAAGCGACCGGAAAGAAACCACTGTTGAAATGAAGTTGAAACTGAATTTGCAATCGGAAAATCGGTTGCAAATAATTTATGACAGATTTTGCGACCGCATATACGGTTCTCAATTTAGAAATAGAATTGAAACATACGCGTTTGATTGCACTTTTTCAACCAAATTTCTTTTCTGTAGCAAATTTTATCAGCAACCCTAGCTATTGCAACCAGATTATATGGTTACAAATCCGGTCTCAAATTTTATTAGCGACCACATTTATGGTCTTGAGCAACTACATTTCTATTAGTGATAGCTAACCCAACTTTGCTTGCGACTTGATTTAGCAGGCGTGTGTGGCTTAGGTTTGAGCTTTCTGTGGTCTGGCTTAGCAGAGGCCAATGCCCATGCCCCTTGGCTGGTGCCCTTAAATAGGGCCTCTTCTCTATCATTTTCCCCCTTTTGCTTCCTTGCCCCGACCTTCCTCCTTTCCCCTCTCCTTCCCACTTCTTCCACAGCCTCTTCTAGAGTTCCCTAGCCCTCTCCAAGCCAGCTTGGACCCTAGAAGTGGTAGGTCTTAAGGCCCTAAGAGACCTCTTCCTAGCCCTTTATGAGGTAAAGGTCTCACCTTTTGCCTCATATCCGATGTTTGTGTCTCTGTTGTCATGCTATTTTGATGTCTTTTGTTTTTACAATATTTTATTAAAGTTTAACTCTATCTTAGGAGCATTTAAAAATTGGTTTTACCATAATTGGATCTGTATAAAAATAGTTCTAATTTTTTCAAGCTGTATGTGTAAGGATATGCACTGTTTGGGTAGATATTTTATATCTCATGTTGTAGGTCATAGTTTTTCATGATATTGATTTTGTTATATTTATAAGAGGTATATATACAATTTTTATGAATCATGATTTTTTAGATTACGCATTTATGAGTATTATGGATGTCAAACTTGGCAAAATGTGGTAGCTTTCCTCTTTACATTGACCTAGCTACCAATTTCTCCAATATCCCCCTATTTTAGGTTGTCTTTAAATCCTATCTTTTGCATGATTGTATCTTATTATGTTAGCTACTTCTTTTAAAAATATCTTGCTAAAATAACCACTCTAAGATCTTGAACAAAATCCCTAATTATTTGTGTGCATGTTGTGTTACTAATGTGCTATGTCATGCTCTGAGATTATGCTCCTCAGTGAGCTTTTTAAAATATATTAATTAAATATTTAAAAATTGTGTAATGATTCAATAAGTGTTTACTAAAAACATGTAATTTTGGGCTAAGGTAAAAATCGTTTATATGGTTATTTAATTCAGACTTTGGGAGTGAACAATAATAAATGGTTCCTAGTTCCCTAACTCTAGTTTGAAAATCCCAACCTAGTCTTTTGGTGGTGAAATGTTATGGTATGTTATTTCACCTAGCCCTTAGGTCGTGTCCCGTAAGATCACCATAAAATTTGGGAACCAATGGCTTAGTAGATTTTGTGTTAGAATTTTCTCAAGCTCAATATGTCAAGCCAGTTCCAAAAATGACCAAGTCAATGCCTATGCTTGCTGATCTTCTTAGGCCAAAATCCTTAGTTTTTGGACTTGAAATTTTGTAGGATTTAAGCCCACGATGTTGGTTAACGCTACCATTTTATCCAGACCTATTTGGAGTCTCCAAGCCCATGAAAAAGACTTAGGAAAATTTGTGCGTAGCCTAAGAACACTGTTTGTAGCACCTTAGCCCAACCTTAGTAGACCTAGTTTACCATGTTGACCATAGGTGAATACTTGTTAATTTATGTATCAAACGAGTAGAGTGTCAGGGCCCATTGGCCCAAATTTCAACCTGTTTGGACAATATTTGGCTTGTCTAAAAAATAGTCCAAGTAAGCCTGTCGATAAAATCCTAAGTATGGGACTATTATACTTAGTGTACTTGCAACTAGGAATTTTAATTAAGGTTAACTAAAAAGGTTTAACAAGTCATTAAGTGATTAGATCTTTCTGTGCTACTCATGTGTTGATGTGTTGCCTGCCAATGAGATCTGCAGTTGACTCAAGTTTCATCTTCTTGCTAGGTTACACAGAGTAAACTTGTCGAGGCTCTTACACTTCATCTATGTTTGGCTCATTGAGTGTTGTATTTAATCGTGTTTTAGACGTAAGATAACTTCAAATGTATTTTATCAAATCCTTTCAATGGTGAGCTATTTAGTCTATTTTTGTAGTTTAATAAAATTACAAGGATGAGATCACTTGTTGATTTTCGAACAAAAAATCTAGAAATGTATGATATGAAACCTACCTAAGTTTTCTATATAAGTACACAAATTTTATAGGTTTCACGAATAAGAAAGTGTGTGGTACGGAGTTGTATGAATCACACTAGTACTCATTTGCACCTTAAACTAGTGCAATGTAAGAGGATATTGCGAATATAGTGCATTTTGAGAAATTGCGGCACTAACCTAACACTGTTCCAAGTTATCTGAGTATCATGGCATGTGAAATATAGAGGATGTGAGGGTGTAAGTATGTTAGTATGACACTATGGAGCCTACTCTAACTTTTTTATGATGCTCGGCCATGTTGACCTTTGATTACTACCTTATGACAGTATTCTGAAAGTTTTATGATTTCTTGTGGGTATTAAGATACCCATCTACTAGTGTTATTACCAGTAGCTATTTTCGAACAGGTAATCAAACTTGTTTGATTATTAATAATTTTTTAATATTTGTGTAGGTAAGTCTGCTTATCAATGGTCAACGTAAACAGATAGATCTAGAGGCTCATGGTGGGGGATAGTACCATGTGTTGATGTGTTTAACTTTGCTATATGTATCAAGTTTGTATTTTGGGGATTTGATTTGAGTATTATCGGGAACTAGAGGACTGTGTGTTGTATTATTATTTGGGCTGGTGCCCAAAATTTGGTTATGAATACATGTTGTGACGAAGTTTAATGGTGTGCATGTGCTCTTCCGTATATTATTATTATTATTATTATTGTTGTTGTTGTTGTGCAGAGTTAACTTTGGATTACTTTAATAACCGCCTGCAGGATGTGTAAGCCTTAAAGTCCTAGAGCATGACAGAGAGCATACCAGATCATTAAATTTATTTAGTTGTAGTTGTGTGTGTGTGTGTTAGAGTAAAGTAGTCGAAAGAGTTTATAGTTCATATCGTGTGAAGAGCCCACGTGATGATCGGGTGTTAAGGTGTGATATTGTGATATTTGATGATGTCTATGTGATTTAACTTACTTCTGTAGGGTATATGGAACAGTTAACAATGACCAAATGATTATATTACCACATTATCATCAGCATCATCTAAGTATAAACTACCTAACTCAAGGTTGTAACCAAGTGTAAAAATTGGATCATACATCCGTATTTATAAAAAGCTCAACCTCTTAGCTACATTGGAGGTATTATCTTCGTATAGTTCGGAGTGATCATCTACATTTATAAAGTCACCCTCTTAGTTGTCAGGGAGGCGCTGCCTCTCCTGTGACTCAAAGTGCCCATATTAAGAGGCTTAAGTTTAAGAGTCTTCATATAATGATATGATCAATATGAATGATATATAAATCCTGTAGGGGTCACTGTCTTGAGCCTTCTTGAGGGTCGACATATGCTTCTGCAATATAACTTTGATAAGTAGTCTAATAAATAGTTTTTTAAATTATAATATTACAATTCGGCATGGGTTTGGGCCAAAAAATGTTACATAAGGAATCTAAGATTGAAAATGTTGTCCTTGATAAATATGATTCTACCAAGAGAGTGTGGCATCAGTGTGTTGGTCACTAAGGTAGAGAGTTATGACAAGAAGGAAGCTTCGTAGACAAACTTTAATATAGTTCACAACTATGACGGGAAGAAGGTCAAGGTTATGCAAGAAGGGGAAATTTTTTGTCTAAGTCCAAAATCATGGTTTAGTGAAACTGTTTGAGGATAGGTTAATACTAAAGGAAAAGGCAAAGCTAGTGATTTGTCAAAAAGGATAGTTCAAGGAGCTACCCTTAGGAGGGTGGCAGAGATGTACTAGAGGAGGCATCAAATAACAGAAGAAGGTGGACATGGTTGGTGTTGCCCATTTCACCTCGACTACTTCAAAAAGTCAACACACGGGCTGCTTCTCATAGTCGGGAATAGGGAAGAGCATTTGGTCTATTCGTATCTGAGTCGACTGAACTAAATTTCAAAAATGGTTTTCGGCCATCGAAAATGCCAACCAAACTGAAACTGAATTTTTTTCAAAACCAAACCAAAATTATGATTTTTATGATAAGTAAAATTAAAACATGATTTAACCATCTTAATCACATTCAAAACTAAATTTATTCATAACCAATATTATTAAAACTATATTAAAATTAATTATGATTTTTATTATCATAATCACATTCAAAAAGTATTCTATATATGGATATTATGTTAAACATATCAAATAAATCAAAAAATAATAATATGCCACAAAAAACATGAATATTAAGATTTGTTTTAATTTTTTAAAATTTTTCAGTAGGTTTCAGTTTCGTTCAGTTCCAAATAGAATTTTCACATGCTTAGAAAATTTACCCAAGGTAGAGACCGAAATTTTCTCAAAACCAAACCAAACTGACAATTTTCGGTTCCATTTGTTATTTAGGTTTGACTTAAGTTTGCTCAGCTCTAGTCGGCAATGGGAGATTAACTTCACAGTTTCGGATGTGGTTTTTATTCGATTTGTGGTTACCCAATGTATGAAGGGACTTTATTAGGTTAATTCACAGAATAGGTTGGTGACTTATGTTGTATATAAAATAATGAGAAAACCTTATTCTTATAGTTAGCTTTCGATTAAGAGAAGCCCGTACATGACACTTGTTGCAAGTCTTTGTAAAACCTAACATGTGTAGATCTTTAAAATGTTAAATAGCTTATCAATGGACATGATGACATGGACGGACTAAGGGACAGATAATGTTCATTACCACCCCTACCTGCAATTTTAAAGCCATCGAGATCCCCTACCGCCGACGAGATTTTGATTTAGTTACATTATGGCAACTATTATTAATTTTAACAGTGTCTCACTAGGTCAGACGTGTGCACCAACTCATCGCTTGTGAAGTTAAGCCCTCCAAGGAGCATCCAAATTGTTAGTCTACACAAAATAGAGGATGATCATCAATGGTAGTCAAATTAGAGGAGGAATTTATGTTCGAATGTTCCTTCTCCAGCGTTTTCTTCTCTTTTAATGGTGAAGGAAAAATGATCCATATGTATGAGCCATCCAACAATGACTCATAATTGAACGAAGTATTGGGTCAGTTTTACGGCTTGAGATCAGTAGCATGCCGGCATATTTATACAAAGATTGAAAATTTTGAACTTGCTTCTGTTGACACAAAAAATGTAAAAATGACAATGGTTTAGTCATTAAAATGTTATTTTTCTACTATCTTATTATGATGACGATAACGTATGTATAAGCCATCCAACAATGACTCATAATTGAAAGAAGTATTGGGTCAGTTTTATGGCTTGAGATCAGTAGCGTGCCGACATATTTATACCAAGATTGAAAATTTTGAACTTGCTTCTATTGACACACAAAATGTAAAAATGGCAATGGTTTGGTCATTAAAATGTTCTTTTACTTCTATTTTATTATGATGATGATAACAATTAATTCTGTTTTGAACTTGCTTCTTGCATGGTATATTCAGATCAAATGTTCATAACCTGCTCATGCACGCCACTTCATATTGGGTCACTTCTTATTCCCACAATATATATGTATATATATATATATAGTTAGCAGCCTATGATGAACAAAAACTGTCTTGGGTACGTACATCCCAAGATTGCCATTGTGTGTCTTTGCTTACTCTCTTAAGGATGCAGACAAATGTGTATTCATGCCTGATTCATGGAAGCTCACTTGCAGTCTTACAGTCATTGAATACATTTGAAAGGAAAAAATCATTCTTTTTGTTTTTTGAACGGTATCAAATTGTTACACTTGGAAGACCCAGTTCAAATCCGTGTCCAACTACATCACAAGAGTCCTAGAAATTAGAATTCTAGAACAGCATGGATTCCACCTGAGCTTTGAACACCCCACTGTTTAATTGGAAATTAATAGTTATAATTGTGAGATGAAATTTTGTTGATGAACTGATTTAATTTTAAAGTTTTAATTAACTCTAATAAAAAAGATTTTTCGGGTCGATTCTATTCAATGGTTTCTTAAGTTAAACTCCTTGTCAACAAGACTTCTTGAGTCAAGTAATAAAATTATCTACTTAAATATCGTTATATATCTATATAATATTATAGTGATAATTATAAAATAAAGTCTTTAAAACATAATATATAATCATTTCACCCTGAGTCACTTTTGTGTTGACTTTGCTCTCTGACTTATCGAGTTGGGCTCAAGTAGAGTTTTTAAACTATAATTTATTTCAGAAATTACATGGCCCTTGAACCTGTTTAGTTAGGTCAGGATATATCAAATTTATGTGGAAGCTTTCTTACAACCTTATCTATTTTATTCGTAATCAAATTGTTCATTTTATGGTGTTTTGTGTCTTTCTTTTTGTATATCACGGATAATCGGGCAAAGTCACTGCAGGAAAAAAAGAGAGGCAACTACACCAATAAAATAAAATTATTCATATTAATTAATGGTCCTCATTGTCCTAGATGCTTATCCATGCATCTCGCGAGTCAGTTTTTTAATTCTAGTTTTTTAAAACAAATTTTAAATTATTGTTGCTCAGGATCTAGGTCAGAAAGAACAAATCTAGCATATGCATTTCTTTGTTTGCCATTTTCATTTGTAGCTCCAAAAGCAAACATATTCCAATCAATCCCCATAATTTAGTAGAACAAAGTTTCGGACATATCTGTTAGCCCACTGCAGATACACTTTGGTGGACACAACACATGATAAAATGGGCCCCTAATATCACATGCCCAATTCTTCTTGTTCATGGAATTCAGACTTGGACTGATAACTAGGAAGCCCATTGGGGTCCACTAAAACAGTTGTAATTTTTACCCCCTTAGTATTTTTATTTGTCTACAAAAATTTAGGGTGTAGACAACCCCACACCCTACTAAATTACTAATTTTATGACAAGCTATAAGGTTCACTTGTTTGCTGGCTCTCAAATTTGTAACAATTTATTTTTAAAAATATCTATTTAAAATATACTAAAAATATCTATTTAAAAAATATTAAAAATATCTATTTAAAAGATAGTTTAAAGAGCAATAATCTTATATGAGATCTTAATATGACTATAAGACCGAATTAATTTTAAACAAATCACCAACACGTTAAATATGTTTATGGCAATTTTGTTATTTAAAGAATAAGTAAGTATTCTTATCTATGCTTTTGTAATTGTTCAATAGGTCTTCCCATTAATGTTGTTTGTAAGACTTTTTAACGGATTATTTTTATAAAAAACGTTGAAAATATGTTGTTATAGACATGTTCTTAATCATGATTTTTTAGTTATTAAAATAAGCCACTGGGTTACATGAATGAATGAAATATCATTTTTTTTTCAAAAACAAATAGATCTCATGAATTTTTAAATGCCCTACTTTAAAGTTTATATTTTAGGATACTAAGCATTGTGTACCGTCGGTTCAGGAGAAACCAAGAGATCAAATATTGTTGTCTAGAAGGTCATTCAGTCATGAGTTTTTTTCATTTTTAATTACATTGATCATAATTTGAAATTCATGTCCTCAACACTTTTTAGTTATCCGGTAAAAAAAAAGAAGACGACAACTTTGAAAAACATATGTATAGGATTTGAGTTAAATAGTAAAGATTGCAACACATTAAAAATTGAATGGCCATTCTTCATTTCTAACCAAGACTTTTGATGGGCGGACTTTAACATTTTTAAAAATTTTCTTTATATTTTTGTTTGTTTGACTCGTGACCTGCCCTTGACAGGACCTTGTGTATGACTCGTGTATAGGAATTAGGAACAATTATGAGTTAAATAGATTTTATTGTACAGCTAATTATCTAACAAAGCTAATTATCTAACGAATATATATCAAGTTTTAAAATTTTTATCAACCCAAAACGTGCAACATAAATACATAGAAAACCTTATCTAATTATAGTTTTAAAACTCTTTTTTCTCTTTTAATTATATAAGGTGCAGCTATATGTCGACTTCACCGTATAGTTCCTAAGTCAATTTTCACAATGAGTGTAATTAAACTATTTTTCATTTTAATTTAACTAAATTAATATTTCAAAATATTGTAATTTATTATTCAAGTTTTTAAAAGAACAATATATACTGATTTTGTATATTTTTTTACTAACTAGTTACTAAATTTGAAAAAATAGTAATAATGATTCTGAATCGACTTGAAATCAACTCTACTCCATATAGCATACCAATTAAGCTGAGCGAATTTTTTAAATTATATATCTAATACGATGATACAATTATCAAGTAAACAAATCGATGTCAAAATATTTATGTCATAAAAGGGCATGTAACGGTTGAGGCCAAAGAACAATTTACAAGGACATTTGGTACTTTTATTAATAGCTAGATTGATATGATTTCTCTATTTTTTACGGAAAATATAAAATTATTTAGCTTCTTTTAACATTATTATGGTATTTATTAAGAATGGGGCCATCTTATATCCCCAGGCCCTTTATGTGGGTCTGGGTCCAATGATTCAAAAATCTTGTCTCTATTGTCATAAATTTAGCTAGCGAGTAAAAATAATAAAAAAACAGATTTAATATATACAAGCCTGCGCCACAATAACGCACAACCGGTGGTTTATTAGGGTGGGTGCAGAAGTGCTAATTATCGAGTTCAATCGTAATTTAAAGTATATTTAATTAAATTTGAACGATCGAATTTGACCAAATAAAAATAAATTAAATATTGATATTTTTTTATCTGATTGAATGACCGACTTAGTGTCGGATATTTTATATTAATAATATAATAATATATATTAAAACTAATTAAATTTATATATAAAATTTATATTTAATATCTAAAATAATTCAAAAATGATTTATATAAAAAAAGATAAAAATCATTCTCATATTTAAAATTTAAAATAATATATTCACATTAATAATCATATTAAACCTCTTACTATATAGTTAGAATACTTTAAATTAGTATTATAGTTTATCAAATTTTTTAAAATTTAACTCCTATATATTTCTAAGTTAAACAAAGGATAATCAATGTATAGAAGTTTTAAAGTAAACTTTTACATCAATCTTATTTTTGAATTTTCCTATTGTAATATAATATTTATTTATTCAAATATTTTTTTAAAGTTAATTTTAATTTTTATGCTAATTAAAATGAGATAAAATAAGAAAAATAAAAGAGATAATGATGATATAAATGAGATATTAGTTGTTTGTGAGAAAAAAATATTTATAATAGAAAAATAATTAAATAATAAAATAAATACGAGATGAAAATAATTCCTACATTGACTAAATTTTGACCATGACTAATATGACCAAAGAATTTTGACTATACATAACTGACTTTTTGCCCTAAATTAAGTTGACAGATATGGATAATTCCTTGTCTGATGTCCAATTGACCGATGCCATCCCTATTGGTTTAAACAATCAAAAACATTTATGAAATACATATAGGTAAAGTATTATAAAATAAAAGGAAAAATTAAGTTGAACTACATCTTTATACATATATATATAATATATATATATATATATATATATATTCTTACAAGGCATATCAACTATACTTCTAATTTAAACCTTTTTAGTGGGTTCAACAAAACTAGGTCTGTATATGTGGGAAGTAGAGTTTATAAATAGGAGGTTAAATAAATTTATATCTCTTTTAGATCTAAATATGACCTACTTTTAGATTTTGAAAAATATATTATTTAAAAAATATTTCAAATTTAATTTTTATTTTAATTAATTAAGATAAAATGGTTAAAATCATTAAATTGATTTGAAAATTTATAAGTATCTTAATTTTTTGCATTTATCTTTTAAGTAGTTGGAGTGACAAAATTACTCCAAATAGAAGTTGTTCATATATATATATATATATATATATATATATATATATATATATATATATAAGGCCGTATAATAAATGATATTGTATTATAGATATTGAGTCATCGTGTGTGTGAGGAAGGTGGGCTCGGCTAGAGGCGGCTCTTAATTAAAATCCAAATCAGCAGGACATTATCTTTAAGTACCACAAAAACTATTGTGATGCCTTCTTTGATTGGTGCCACATAATTTCACATTTTTGTAGCACAAATAACACTCTGATCAACTCGAAGTCGAAGACATTCTGAGTTTAGTTTGAGCCCCACATGACCCTTTTTTCTATTTTTGCAAGAAAGAAATTTTGAGAATTGGTGATTAGGGTTCCAGAGAGTGTAGATAGGACAGGAATGTGGACCCAATGAGAAGTGGAATAATAAGGCATAAGAAATGCTCCTAGACATAGAATATACTACCAAAGAGTAGTAGGGGTGGAATTGAATCCCAATAGAATCCCTTGATTTTAGGGCTGCTACAGTCTATTGCGTCCCAAACAAGTGGGATGGCCCCCACAAAAATCACGCATGCTTTATTTGACTCTGTGGATTTTTATTCGGTGATGTTTCTTACTGTAGGGTTTTGTTAGATTCTTTACTTTCTTTTTTCTTCTTTTGGATTCGATTCTTTACTTAGAGATTAGTTAAGTAGATGCCCAAATTTCAACGTTATAATTATAAATGAATCAAATGGTTAGAATGTTTTAAAGGTGAAGAAAATAACATCTAATGATAAAAGAATTATTATTAGTTAATTTCGACCGAAAAAAAGTTAAAATTATATCTTAACAATTGAGTAAAATATCAGCCTATAATAACAGAGTTGTAGGGTTTGGCTCTCCCTCTAATAACAAGTTGGCATGATACCACCCATCCGATCAAAATTGAATGAGGTTCATTTTTGGTCATTGGACGGATGCTTCCATCCGATCAAAATTGAATTGAGTTCTTCTAATTAGGAAAAGGTGATGAAGTCTTGCAACAAATTTTAGCTTATCCATAAAAAAAATATCTTAACATTACATAAATTAACATGAATCTATTTTGTTGTACTTGCCTGTCACAAAAGACTTGTTTATATAATAGGTTAGAACTGAAGCCTCGTGTACCCTTCACCCTAACCATATTTGCCCAAGAACTCAACCACGGGCCAACAGTTGGGAAGGTTATATATCAATTTTGGCACCTTGAACATCTCAATCAACTTGATCAAATTGAATACAATAGTTGTCACATCTTAACCAAAATTCCATACAGTATGTAGTTTCCAAACCTATCATTATCATTCAAACACCATGGCATCATTTTTCAACGTTGATCCACAATGAGCCATTATCTTCTCGTATGGTCCCCCGACCTTGTTGAACCAAATTTTATAAAAAAACTAACTAGTTAGTCTAGTTTGCAGTCTCGTCACCCAAATCTTTTAGGTGTATATTAATATATAGGATGACACTTGTTATCCTCGACGTTGATAGCCACCTCTTAGTTCTTTAAAGTCATTTTTAAAAAGAAATAAAATTTAGGTAAAGATATGACCAATTAGATAAGTTGTATTATTCAGTGGAGAAGCCTTTCTCTTATGTAATGCTCATATTTTAAAGCACAATTAGTAATAAAAGAAAAGAAAAAGTTAGTTAAGATCAGCGTCGATACTCTTTCATTAGTTACATTTAATGTGAATCTTTTAATTACAAGGGTAGTTGGATGATCAGCTGATGTTCTTAATATTATATAATCTATTAAAAAGGTCAAAAAAATTTATATATTGAATTATAGGTAACAATCACTTACACCCCTTACTTTTGCCTAAAAGTATCACTTAGTTACACGTATAGTTAAATCTCCGCTAGTATTATAATGACTTGGTTCCACTTGTCCACATCATCCAATTTATTTTAATGACATGGCATCGTCATTGCCTCCTTCCCGAAGTCTCCCTCGCCGACCCCTTCATCGGGGTTGCCTTTGGTGCCTCCTTCCCCATTTGGGTCTTGCGTCCAATCCATCACCAACTTTGTTACCCCTTTGATGTCTATTGGCCATGCTCCAAGGTCTCAACAAGGTCTAACTGTTGGATGTTGGATATAATATATACATAAATTTGGAATTGTATAATATAATATTATATAATGTTGGCTTAGTTAAAAATTGATCCATTAAAGTTAAGGATTCATTGGCTATAAATAAGGTGTGGAATTCAATGTGAATATTATAAATAAAAAGTGTGGAATTCAATGTGTAGATATCTATTTTTGTAATTTCTCTTTTGTGATGGGTTGAATTGAAATTATGAAACTCAGGCTATAAATAAGGAGGTTATGGTCCATGAATTCATATCTGATTATCGTTCTGATATCTCATTGTCTAGTAATTTTGGTTTTGAAAACTAGTGTTGAATTTAAAAGATCAAAACCTAAGGTACTAAAATATCTATTTATTTATAGATTCAGGTACTCTTCCGCTATCCAATTTTATTTACTTGATGATTTGAAATGAAGACTAATAAAGTTTCTTTAAAGTTTAAGTTATCAAATTTCGAACAAGCGGCACCAGAGCCAACTTCATTTCAGATCATTGAGGAATAGTTTTATTTGTGTTTAATTATGGATTGGAACTATCCACTTCCATATCCCATTCAGATTTATGAATTCAAATTCAAAAAAGATAAGGTCTTCAATTCATTGGGAGTTTCCCAAAATTCAATACTAATTATTGTTTTTCAGATATTTATTTCTAAATTAAGGTCTTCTTTGGTAAAATATCAAGTGAAGAAAATAAAGTTACAAAAGGTTATAATTTCAGAAATTTCCAAATAAAGATACTTTTATAACCTTTTCAGTTTTGGAATTATGGTTCGTTATGATTAATATTTTAAAATTTATTAAGGCCTCCAATATGCTGCCAAAATAGTCTTTTTTCTGAAAATTAATTTATTTTTAATATTAAGATGGTTGTAGATATTTAATTAATGCGAATATTAATCGGCTCAAAGGAAGGTTATTATTTGACAGAATTATATATTCATTTGTAGTAATAGATATGAGATAATTATTAAGCTTCCATGTGAATAATAAATCAACCCAAAAGAAGGTTTATTATTTGTCAAGATTTATTGTCCATATTTGATTACGACATTAAGACTTATTTGTGATAATAAATATGAGATAATTATTAAGCTTTCATGCGGATAATAAATCGGCCGAAAGGAAGGTTTATTATTTGACCGGATTTATTTTTTATATTTGATTACAACATTAAGATTTATTTGTGATAATAAATATAGGATAATTATCAAATTTCTATGTGGATAATAAATCAGCCCAAAAGAAGGTTTATTATTTGACAGGATTTATTATCCATATTTAACTACGACATTTGTGATAGTAAATATGAGATAATTATCAAGCTTTCATGTGGATAATAAATCAGCCCAAATGAAAGTTTATTATTTGACAAGATTTATTATTCATATTTGATTACGACATTAAGATTTATTTGTGATAATAAATATGGGATAATTATCAAGCTTTCATGTGGATAATAAATCGGCCCAAAGGAAAGTTTATTATTTGGCAGGATTTATTATTCATATTTGATTATGACATTAAGATTTATTTGTGATAATAAATATGGGATAATTATGTGGATAATAAATTGGCCTAAAAGAAGGTTTATTATTTGACAGGATTCATTATCCATATTTGATTATTGTACTGAGAGTACCACTTACAAATTAATATTTCTGTTGATGAGATTAACCATTATTTGAATTATTAATCTTATTATGGGTATGCTGTTTTGTTCTATAGATTTAGTGAATCAATCTGATTATATGATTTATGTCAATATCAATTCAGTTCCTATGCTTAAAAGATAATTTTAACGATTGGAAAAAGAATGTGATAATCATTCTTGACTGCATGAATCTTGACTTTGCGTTAAGGACTGAACAACATTCTTCTCTTATGGATAAAAGTTCTATTAAGAAAAAATGGGACATTGAGAATTGGGAATGTTCAAATCGCATGAGTATAAAGCCTAGGATCCTAGACACCTTTAAGGGAGTTGTGTCTGAATATGTTACTATAACCATTAAGTTTCTTAAAGTAGTTGTAAAGCACTTTATAAAATAATAAGGCTGAAACAAGTACGTTTTTTTGTAGTACTAGATTTCAGTAAAGTCTCAGGTAAATCAAGCATTAGAGAGTACATCTTAGAGATGATAAATATTGCTTCAAAACTAAAATCACTAAGGTTAGAGCTATCTAAGGATTTGCTCATGTATTTAGTTTTAATTTCTTTTGCGGCACAATTCAATCAATTCAAGATCAGTTATAACTGTCAAAGGGACAAATAGACTCTTAATGAACTCATTTATTATGGTGTGCAAGAAGAAGAAATGTTGAAGCAAGAATAGGCTGAAGGTACTCACTTGGCTAGTACCTATCAAGACAAAATAAAATAAAATAAAACAAAAATAAAAAGAAAACAACATTTCTTACTATTTCTTTTATTGTAAACCTGGATATATGAAGAAGGAATGCACTAAGTATCACGCTTAGCGGGTAAATAAAGGTCCATTTCATAATTTTATTTGTTATGAGGTTAATTTAGCTTTAGTACCAATACACACTTTGTGGCTAGATTCAGGTGCTACTACTCACATTGTGTATCAATGTAGGGTTGCCTGCATTGCCGAAAGCCAAATGATGCTGAAAGATTTATCTATGTGGGTGATGACAAATAAGTTATAGTTGAAGCAATAGGGATGTTTAGATTATTATTGAAGACATGATATTATTTGAATTTGAAAGAAACATATGTAGTACTGTCTTTTAGACGGAATTTGGTTTCTATTTCTATATTGGACAAATTTGGTTACTCTTGTTCATTTAGAAATAATAAGTTTTGTTTCTTTCTAAATTCAAATATTGTGGATACAGGTTCCTTATTTTTTATGATAATCTATATTTACTTGATATTATTACATCTTTTAATGAAACTTTACATGTGAGTTTAAGTGCTATGAAAAGACAATTAACCAATGAGAATTCTGCTTTACTCTGGTATAAGCATTTAGGACACATTTCTAAGTAAAGAATCGAACGATTTATGTCAGATGAAATTCTTAATTCTCTTAATTTATCAGATCTTGAAGTCTGTACTGAATGCATTAAGGGAAAATAAACAAATATAAGGAGACTAGGTGCCAATAAATTTTCAAGCATCTTATAACTAATACATATCAGATATTTGTGGGTCATTTTCTACGACTTCTTGGAATGGTCAACAATATTTTATTACGTTCATACACGATTATTCATGCTATGGTTACCTGTATCTCATTCATGAGAAGTCTTAAGTATTGGACGTGTTTAAGGTATATAAGGCTGAAGTTGATAACCAACTTGACAAAACTATTAAGGCTACTAAATCTGATTGTAGTGGTGAATAATATGATAGATATGATGGATCAAGTGCACAATGTCCAGGATTATTTGCCAAATTCCTTGAAGAGTGTGGAATTGTCCCACAATACACAATGCCAGGTATTCCTAGCATGAATGGTGTTGTTGAGAGATAAAACCTAACATTAAAGACATGGTTAAAAGTATGATTGCTTATACTACTTTACTTGATTCACTTTGGTGTGAGGCTCTAAAGACAACAATATATCTTTTTAATAGAGTACCAACAAAGGCACTAGTCAAGACCCCTTATAAATTATAGATTGGAAAATAACCCAATATTAAGTATTTATACATTTGGAGTTGTCCAGCTAAGGCAAAGACTTATAGGCTAAATTAAAAGAAACTAGACTTAAGAACAGTTAGCAGCTATTTTGTTGGGTATTCTGAACGGTCTAGAGGGTATAAGTTTATGATCCCACAATAAGGTAATTCTTTAAGATGAGAAATGCCCAGTTCTTTAAGGATGTTGAGCTTGAAAGGGGAAATAAAATGAGAAACTTTGTCTTTGAAGAAGAATTTGTTTATCTTCCCATGATTCCTCTTGATAATAATCAGGATTATTTTCCTGATATTATTTAAGAAACAATACCAGAATTACATGACAATGTCTAGTCTCTCTCTAATCACAATCATCCAGTTATTTTTGAAGAAGAAAATCAACAGCCTTAAGAGCAAATTCTATTGAGGAGATCCACAAGAGAAAAGAGAAATGAAATTTTAGATGATTATATTATTTTTCTCCAAGAACATGAGGATAGCATTAACATTATAAAAGATGAACCAATCAACTTTCATCAAGTCATGAAGAGTTCTAATTCTCAAAAGTGGATTGATGCCATGAATGAAGAGATAAAATTCATGAAAGATAATGACGTTTGAGATCTTGTTGCATTGCTTGAAGATGTGAAACCTATTGGTTGTAAATGACTATTTAAAACCAAAAGGATTTGAAAGGTAATGTAGAAAGATATAAGACACGTCTTGTTACAAAGGGCTTTACTCAAAAGGAAGGCATCAATAATAATGAGACTTTTTCTCCAGTTTCATCTAAAGACTCATTCAAAATAATTATGGCATTAGTAGCACATTTTGATCTTGAGTTACACCATATGAATGTAAAAACTGTGTTTCTAAATGGTGACATTGATGAAATAATTTATATGGTGCAACCATAAAATTTTGTTTCTAAAGATTCACAGAATATGGTTTGCAAATTAAAGAAATCCATTTATGGACTTAAATATGCTTCTCGTCAATGGTATCACAAATTTCATTAGGTTATTCTCTCGTTCGATTTTGAGATGAATGTAATTGATGAATATATACACCATAAGTTTAATGGGAGTAAGTATATTTTTGGTTTTATATGTTGATGATATATTGCTTGCCAGTAATGATATAAGTTTCTTGCATGACACCAATAGATTTTTTTATTAAAGAAATTTGAAATGAAAGATCTTGGAAATGCGTCTTTTGTATTAGGAATTCAAATACATCGGGATCCTTTTTTATGTATACTTGGATTATCACAAAAGACTTATATAGAAAAAGTGCTTAAGAGATTTGGCATGCAAGGTTGTAAACTAGAAGATACCCTTGTTTTCTAAAGGAAATAAATTCAGTCTCAATCAATATCCTAAAAATAACACATAAGGAAAGGAAATGCAAAGGATTCCCTTTGCTTAAGTAGTGGGAAGTCTTATGTATGCTCAAGTATGTACGTATCCAGATATTGCGTATATTATTGGAATGTTGGGCAGATATTTAAGTAATCTGGGATTGGATCATTGGAACGCAGTGAATAAAGTCATGAAGTACTTCATAGAATAAAACATTACATGCTTACATGTCAGAAATCGGATCAAATTGAGATCATTGGGTATTCTGATTCCGATTTTGGTGGATGATCAAGCTATGTTTACCTATTTGCTGGAGGAGCTATTTCTTGAAGAGTGCTAAGTGGACACGCATAGCTTCCTCCACCATGACAATTGAATTCATAACTTATTATGACACATCCAATTAGGGAATATGGTTACAGAATTTTGTTATAGGGCTGTGCATTGTTGATAATATTGAAAGACCACTTTTGTGACGATTAGCCTGTTGTATCATATTCAAATAACAACAAGAACTTATAGAGATTAAGTTCCTTGTTGTGAAAGAAAAAGTTTAGAGTGATAAGTTTTGCTAAAGTCTCTATAGAACATATTTGGCCAAACTCTATAATTACAAATCCTCTTACTAAAAGTTTACCGCTTAAAGCCTTTCATGAACATATTACTCATATGGGTATTATATCATTTGATGATATGCTACTATAGAGGGAGTTTGTTTTGTTTTGTTGCGATATTTGGTTTATATTTCACTATTTCACTCTATTTTGGTGATCTGATAAGGTTGGACCAGTTGAAAATAGGTACATTCAGATCAAATCACGTGTAATTTTCATGCTATACATCTACACTTGATCTATGTCATTTAATTATGTTGATGTATGCGACTATAGATGGGTTTAGTTATGATAAATATAACAAAAATTGCCTTGATCCTATATTAATATTGATTAATTGATGAGATTGTTATTTTGGAATAATAACATATGTTATTTTGGAGCTCATAGAATTATATACAATTATCTTTGTATATAAATTTAGTAAAAGTAGGAGATTGTTGGATGTTGGACTTAATATATACATAAATCCAAAATTATATAATATACTATTATATAAGATTGGCTTAATTAAAAATTGATTTATTAAAATTAAGGATTTATTGGTCATAAATAAGGTGTGGAATTTAATGTGAATACCATAAATAAAAAAGTGTGGAATTCAATGTATATATACAATTTTCGTAATTTTTCTTTTGTAATGGATTGAATTGAAATTATAAAATTTAGGCTATGGTCCCTGAATTCATATCTGATTTTCGTTCTGGTATCCCATTGTCTACTAACTTTGGTTTTGAAAACTAGTGTTCAATTTAGAAGATCAAAACCTAAGGTACTAAAATATTTATTTATTTATGGATTCAGGTACGCTTCTGCTATTTTTATTTATTTATTTGATGATTTGAAATAAAGATGGTAAATGATCTTGTTTAAGTTAACAAGTTTTGTTTAAGTTTAACTTATTAAATTTCAAACCAACTTCTCTGTGCATATCAACAGTGGGACGCCACCCTTTATTTAATAACCGGATTATATTACCAATCGTTGGTTCATAAAAAAACCCAGATTTCTGTTTTCTCTTGGGAGATTGCTCCCTGTTTTAAAATTGTTAGATGATGCTTCTAATAGCTAATGCCCACTATTGAACTCTGATCCTCTTCTCTTGTGGATCTCCTTATCTAAAAGAGATAAAACTAGAAGAGGGACTTGGGCATCAATATCCCGAAAATATATCAAAAGGCTTTGTTTCGGTCTTCATTGTTTGTCTTCATGGTAGCAATATTGGCAGTCGCCGCAAGGAGCCTGGGACAATTTTTTACTTGCTATTCGAGTATAGAGAAGAATCGCAACGCAACCATACATGGTTTGGGTTAATTTTA
Organism: Piper betle; assembly: GCA_033002965.1. Taxonomy (NCBI): domain Eukaryota; kingdom Viridiplantae; phylum Streptophyta; class Magnoliopsida; order Piperales; family Piperaceae; genus Piper; species Piper betle. Next base: position 67,650 of record JAURVB010002040.1, read on the forward strand.
GCTAGAGCGCTCCGCAGGGCCAGCAGACGAGGGAGTTGGTGGCAAGGCGACAGACTTCACTAAGGGCTTAGGGAGGCAGTGGTGATTTGGACAAGTTAACTGTGTCATCTTATCAGATTGAGTGATGACCTAGCTAACTTTGGCCAAGTCATCATAAAACTAATTAGATTTTAACATAGAAGTTGTGAGGGGGTGTAAGAGATCGTTTTTGAAGTGATATGTGGACAAAAATAAAGTGCAAGTGATTTTTACTCTCGAATTATTTAGAAAAAGATAAATAGGAAAATAAAAAAAATATTGCAAGCACATTTTAATCATATTATATTCGACCAACTTTGTGGACAAACAAAACATATCATCTGAGTAAAACATACCCAGAATTTCAAATAAGGTTTGAGATTAAGGTCAAAATATTTAATGTATTGTATACTCGTTTTGAATATAAGAACAAGTAGCCATCTTAGAAGTCATGAACGTTGATGGAGCCGACCGCAAGTTATGGCAACATATAAGAACCTAATATAGCATAATCAATTGTAGTTTCTTAACTTGTCAATATTTGCTACTTATTGGTCTCAAGCCAGGATAAAAGGAATGACATCCGGTCACTAAATTAAATTTTATCATTCGTAGTAATCACGTAAATCCTAATTTCAATATATTTTGGAGTATCATCTTAAACCTAAAACTGCACAGTTAAAAATTCAATTTATAGATCACTCATAATCTTAACGTTATTAAATATGGTCAATTATTTAATATGTATATGAGTTTTAAATTATTTAGTAACAAATGAAGCACGGAGTCCACGTGTTACAGGGAATATAATGTGAATGTGAAATTAGGAAAAAAAATTTAAATAAATGTTCAATTAGCTGCCATTTTGTAAAGTAGGGGCTCGTCCAGTCATCCACATCTTGCTTTCATAGAATAGAAAATTATTTTTAAATTCAAAATTTTATTTTGACTTAGTAAAAAATCAAAAAACATTTTAAACCCAAAAATTTATATTGGCTTAGCAAAAGATCACTCTGAGAAGCCTTGAAATGCATTTCCAGTAAAAAATTTAGGGTGCAATTTCTTCATGTATCTTTAACAAGAGGTCAAGAAAAATAGCGAAACAATTGATTGGCATGGAAATAATGTAAATGATACGAAAATTTTAAAATAGTCATACTTGTCAAAAATAATTTCATTTAATAAATCTTCTATAAAAAATATTATGAAGTTATTATTTTATATACAAATTAAGTATAGTTACATCTACCAAAGTAAAAAATAATTACAATTACCTTATATAGCCCATGGCCACCTATGTGTTCTCAAATACCATCCCTGAAATCATACTAGATTTTCAAATGGTACGCGGCATTCTTGTTTAACTGGGCCGAACCGGATTTGAGACATTATACCTGATTTAATATTTAATTATACCATCCCTCCTCTAAGAAAATTTACAAGAACTTCAGAATTTTTGCGAGAACCTCCTTTAATTTTTATGTAATATTTTTCTAAATTTATTGAAACAAAGGCATACAAAATCAAATAATATAATAACATTAATATCATCCAACAATACACAATCCAACATTGTCAAAATAATTTCCACAATCCACGTACATCAATCTCTAGATTTAAAACACAACATCATCCACAATTGACGGGAGATGGTGGTGGTGGCAATTGACGGCAGCGGTGGCCACCGATGTTGGAGGCAGTCGCCGGCGGTAGGTGGAGGCGGCTGCAATCAAAAGCGGCACTGCAACAGTGGGGATTTGGGGCTCGACCGGGTAGGGGGATTAGGGGTTTGGGGAAAAATACGGTATAACATCGTACCAGGCGGTTCACGCGTATCCCCGGTATGCGGTAAGTGTTACGGGTGTAGCTTGTGGGACGCCCAGGGAGTTAGGGTTTGGCGGTTGCCCCTAGTCAGCCTGTGTCCAAGACGGATAGTCGGTGCTATCCGGGTGGTGAAACAACTTACCAAGTACTAACATGTGTTATAGTTGCAAGCAAAGATCTAGCTATGGTGCATGGTGTGCAGCGATCGGTGCTGGACAACATGTAGCGGCATATGGGTTGGTAAGGAGTACTGAGCATAGCGCTGCTTGGCACCGAATAAATCTCGAGATGGTGGGTTCGGAGTAGTGGCATGACCAGCAGCTACGACCGAGCAGTACCGAGCATTGGCAGAGCTAGGCCACGAGTAGGTGATCGAGCGTACTGATGCTGGGTGCCGAGCGTGACGAGCAAGTGCAAGCTGAGAATTGGAGTGGTATCAAGTTGCGGGCGTGCCGAGAATTGGAGTGGTACGTGCATGGTGCAGAGGCGTACTGAGCTAGATAGCGGTATCTTGACATGTTGGTCGAGGTTGCCAGGCGCACACGCGAGCATCAACAATGCATGAGGAAGTGGTAGTGGGACGCTCACAGGGCTGGAATGCCAGTAGTTGAGGTTGGCCGAGAGTGGACTGGGGTCGAAGTTGCAGGGTTCAACCATGCAGCTAACGTGCACCTTAGGAGTTTGTTTGATCCAGGAATTGCCGATAGAGATGGATGAGATCTTGGAGAAGATCGTGATATTCCATGGGCCAATGACGGATATTTGGAGGCAACTAACTCGAAGGGGATATTCACGCAATCTTTGGAGATAAGGATGCTGGTGTGTGGATAAGCATGACAGGTCATAGATTGCGTGATATATTATGGAGATCTTTAGTAGTTAGTTGGTTGCAACAAACTTCAGATATGCATATCCTTGGAAGTTAGTTGGTGGTTGCAACAAATTTTAAGGAAAAACATGATCTTCATAAGATATGCTGTTAGGATCTTTGGAGATATGGAAGTTGTAACAAATACGGGAGTTCTATGACAAACAAGAAGATTGTGTGCGCTATTTGTGGACGAGAGAAGCCTGATCATGCAAGGAGATGACTTGTAGTTTCTACAGTTAATTCGTGGTGTTCGGATTGGAACTACAAGGAGGAGGACGACTGCTAGTTATGGTCGATAGGTCTGCCTTTAGGATCAAGGACACATCTTTGTTTGACAACCTACTTGTTTTTTCTAGTTGAGAGATTTGCATGTAAAATAGATCGCTTTAGGGGGATCAACTTGGGGTAGTGTGTAAGGACTATTGTGAGTAGAGAGGTTCATTGTATCCATGGCCTCTTGAATGACTGTAGAGGGCAAAGTCATGGGGGTGCATGTCCATGACTTGCAAGTGGTTTGGTGAGGGATTGCTTGTAGTTCCTTTGTTCATAGAGTTGATATAAAGGTTGGGTAGAGTTTCCGTAATATTGTGGTATTGACGTCAAATTTGGGACCAAGGGTTGGATTTGTGATTCCGGGATCTAGATCATACCGAGGTTGGGTGATCAGTATTTGGGGCGTGATATACTACGGCTTGGTGGTGTTTGCATGCTCGTTGATACGTGATAACCGGTAGCCGATTGTTGATACCTGTAGTGCTAGTAGTTGGGCGTGGTGTCGGCATCGGGTGTGCTTGTGTTCGCAGGTAAGACTTCAGCGTGCCGCTGCTCAGTATTTGGGCTACGTAATAGTAGTAGGCTGGTGTTCCCAAGAAGGGAATATGCTGCACAGGACTGGTTTTAGGGTAAAAAAATTGGCCCTCACTTAACCCTATGACAGAAGGTATCAGAGCATTGTTGAGAATTTGAAAGACTTGTGAAGCACAAAACAACTTTCAGGGGAAAGGCCTCCACACTTGTAATGACCTGGCCCAAAGTGCAACGTAATAAGCCTAAGTCATTTCTTTAAAATGGTTAACCCAAGTTAAAGATATATAGTCTGTTCCCACTTATAAACAGGATCTTCTCCCAATAGGTATTAGATGTGAGATTAAGTTGAAGGATCTCACAATCTACCCACCTTAGGAAATTTCGTCCCAAAAATGCCTACCCTTGGCCTGTTGCTAGTCCCAGCCCACGACCTTCTTTGACCCATGACCGGCAGCCTAACCAACGTCTCTAGTCTAGCCCACCATCTAACACGGAACCAGGTTTGCTTTGATACCACCTGTAACGACCCGACCCAAAGTGCAACATAATGAGCCTAAGTCATTTCTTTAAAATGGTTAATTCAAGTTAAAGATCTATAGTCCATTCCCACTTATAAACATGATATTCTCCCAATAGGTATTAGATGTGGGATTAAGTTGAGGATCTCACAACACATTACTAAAAATCAATAACCAAGAATGGACACATGAGAAGAAGCTCTCAGGGAGAGTGTTGCACGACTGGAAGTGTTGATAGGAGGGCCTATTGACAATGGAGATGGGCATACCATCTTGGTTCGACTGTAGTCCTTAATAGAAGGGTTGTTGGACTTGAGTGCTCGGGTTAGCAACTGACCTGAGTCCAATACAGTGCAAAGTGAGACGGCAGAGATGCTAGGTGGTCTCCGGGCTGCTTTTGAGGCTTTGCATGTGGATGTGGCATTGCTGAAGTAGGTCATGGTGTTGCAGCCTCAACACGGTATTGGTGTTGACCGGATAGGCGAAGATAACTCTATTCCTTGAAGGCTCAAGGTGCCAGAGCCAAAGAAGTTTGAGGGGAATAGGTTAGCCAAGGACCTAGAAAAATTCATTTGAGATATTTAGGCGTACTTCGTGGTTGCAAAGATCCCCGAAGAGTGCTAGGTTTCTATGACATAGAACTCGCACCGAGGAGGATGAGAATGCTGGTCGACCCCATATAGAGACTTGGGATTCCCTAAAACGGGAGCTTCGGGAGCAATTCTTGCCAACCAACACTACATGGGTGGCAAGGGACCAACTCAAGAAATTGAGATAGTCAGGAACAGTGAGAGAGTACGTTAAGGAGTTTAGCTCTTGTCTCCTAGATATCAAGAATATGTCGGAGGATGATAAGTTGTTGAACTTCGTCACGGGTTTGCAACCATGGGCACAATTGGAGCTAAAGAGGCAAAAAGTACAAGATTTACCTGCAACTTTGGCAGAGGCCAAGCATTGGTGAACTTCAAACCTATTGAGGGTGTGAGAGATGAGGTCCCGGGTAAGAAGTTCCAGTCAGGCAAGGGCAGCAATCGAGATGGCAAGGAGAGACCATCCAAGCTGAAGCTGAAGGGGAGAGAGTTCAACTTCAGGGCAGGTAACAATAGCCGGGTGCCGATGTGAGGCAATCAGGTGCTTTCTATGCAATGGGCCACATAGGGCAAAGGAATGTCTGACGAAGGCCAAGGTCAGTGCTTGGTGGCAGCTACAGACCCAGATCAGGAGAAGAGGTGCCTCATACTCGAGCATCTACCCTTCAGATACTTGGGGCATTGAGGGCTAGATGTGCAGCTTCTGGAGGAGCTAACCTGATATATGTTCTAGTTGTAGTGAATGGGAGAAAGGTTTCAGCCTTGATTGATACTGATGTGACGCACAATTTTGTCTCCAAGGGGATGGCGTTGGAGCTAGGGTTGAAGACTGAGATCAATACCAGTAAGATTAAGGCAATCAATTTACAGGCAAAATAGGTTGACAGAATAGCCAAAAATGTGAGAATCAGCCTGTGAGAATATGAGGGTCGGATAGACTTGATGGTCATCAAGATGGATGATTTCGATTTGATCATAGGTAATGCCTTCATGAGGATTGCCGGCATGGGAGTGTTTCCATAGCTAGGGGGTATACTGATTATGAGTGAGGTGGGTGCAAACTTTATTCGTGTCTAGGGAGGACCTTCTAGGGTCAAGGACAGCACCTTCAGTGGAGAGTATCTGCCGGCAATGCAAATTGCTAGGGGTGCAAGAGTGGGGCCTTGACTTATCTTGCAGGAATGGTAGAGATCCAACCAGATTGTGTGGTGGCGGTGCCAGATTCACAGGTAGAGTTGTTAGATGGGTATCCTAACGTAATGCTTACCAAATTGCCAGAGGGGTTGCCTCTTAAGAGAGCGATCGAACACCAGATCAAGTTGGTGTCAGGGGCGAGAGAGCACCAACAGAGGTGCCATATATGATGTCGCCTAGAGAACTCACAAAGATGAAGATCCAGCTAGGAGAGTTGTTGAACTTAGGGGAAAATTTAGCCATTGATTTCATCGGAACCATTGAGAATAAGTACTCAGTTCCCTTGTGTGCTGATATATTGGGTCACCTGAGAGAGGGTTTGAATCAGCTAAGGGAACATGATCCCTTTGTGAAGAGAGAGCAAGGTGAGTTCGGCCTGGGGAAGAGGAGTTTCCCAGGGCACAAAATTGGCTAGGAGAAGGCACAAGCACAGGAATCTAGTGCAAGAGCCATTACCGAGTGGTCGGAGCCAGCAAAGGTAGCAGTGTGGGCGAGCTTCCAAGGTTTGGCCAATTCCTACTGGAAGTGTCACCTTTGTCTGACTTATTAGAGAAGGATAAGTCGTCGGGCATGGTTGGAGCCATGCCAGGTAGCTTTTGAACAGTTGAAAGCTATCACATCATCAGAGCCAATATTGAAATTGCCAGATTTCAATCAACCATTTGGAGTGGTGATAGACGCTTCAGATAGAGCCGTAGGCGGTATATGGAAACATGAGGTGCTGGCCATGGTACATTGCCTAGCAGTGTGGTGGGTTTGCTTGTTGAGATCTAAGTCCATTGTCATCACGGACAGTGGAGCTAACTTCTTCAAGACCCAAAAGAAGAAGAGACAGGCAAGGTGGCAGGAGTCACTAGGGCACATCAGAGGGTTGGCTAAGATAGATCTCGAGGACAAGAAACTGGTTCACAGAGTTAGCAGGGGCTGGACTCACTTGTATTGGTTAGATGATGAGTTAGTCTATACTAGTGGGGGTTGGCTATGTGTCCCTACAAGTAGACTAAGACGAAAGCTTGAGGAGTCCCATGACACCCAGTGACGAAGACATCTAGGTAGAGACAAGATGCATGCACTAATGTCTAGAGTGTACTATTGGCCAAGGATGGAGGCCAATATGGAAGCTTTTGTGAGGACCTGTTTGATGGATCGGCATGATAAGGTGGAGAAAAAGGTAGAGGCTAGGGTGCTACAGCCACTTCCTACACCTTCGAGATTGTGGAGCTCAGTCTCAATGGGCATGGTGTCCAAATTTCTTGAGGTGAAGGGAATGTCAACCGTGTTAGTTGTCAGAGCAGCTAACCATTCTCATTCTGATGGGCAAACTGAAAGGACGAATGCAATGCTCGAGGGGTGCTTGAGGCATGTTGTCATAGCCAGTCAGGAGAACTGGTTGTATCTTCTTGATACAGTGCAGGTTGGGACTAATTTGCACTAGTTTTCAGCTAAGGGGCTTAGTCCTTTCGAGGTTGCTAAGGACCACCAACCTCCTACACCATAAGAGGTTCCTCTACAGGGAGGTGGAGTGCGGTGTCGGGCTGCACACACGTTTGCAGTGGAGTTAGCCAAGGCAATGAGCCGAATGGAGGGATATGCCGACACAAGGAGGAGTGTGGTACCATTCAGCATGGGGAACAAAGGCATGCTGAAGCTTATGCCACTGATTTGGGAGAAAATCAAGCATACTAAGGTGCATTGATTGGTGGTGTAGAGGTAGGAGGTTACTTTTGGGGTGGAGAAGGCAATCAGAAGTATCCCATACTGGTTGAAGCTTCACCCACTTTCCATGTTAGTGTTCTCAAATTGTTTCGTGAGGATTTGGTCAATCTGAACAGAGCTCGTCCAAAGAGAGCTCCCCATACCGGCTGACGATAATATGAGAAAAAGGTAGGGAGGATTTTGGAGGAGGGGCTCGTCGGCCAAGGGACTCCAAAGGGCGGATGGATTGTCTTATGAAGTGGAATGGGGAATTGAGAAGTGAGGCTAGCTGGGAAAAGAAGAGGCACTTGTGGAAAACGGGGAGCAAGATCAAGAAGTTTGGGGCAAGACTTAACCCTCCAATGAGGACATCAGACCTCATTGGTGGGGGACTGTTATCGGTGTAGCCCGTGCGACACCGAAGGAGCTAGGGTTTGGCGGTTGTCCCTAGTCATCCCATGTCCAAAACGGATAGTCAGTGCTATCTGGGTGGTGAAACAACTTACCAAGTACTAACCCATGTTATAGTTACAGGCAAAGATCGAGCTATGGTGCATGGTGTGTCAGTGATTGGTGCTGGACTGCATGTAGCAGCATATGGCTCGATAAGGAGTACTGAGCATAGCACTACATGGCATCGAGTAAACCTTGAGACGATGGGTTCGGAGTAGCCGCATGACCAGCATTTATGGACGAGTAGTATCGAGCATTGGCGGAGTGAGGTCACGAGCAGGTGATCAAGTGTACCGATGCTGGGAGCTGACTGTGACGAGCAAGTGCATGCTGAGAATTGGAGCGGTATCCAGTTGCGGGACTTCCGAGAGTTGGAGCGGTACATGCATGGTGTAGAGGTGTACCGAGCTAGATAGCGGTACCTTGACATGTTGGTCGAGGTTGCCAAGTGCCCACGTGAGCGTTAGCGATGCATGAGGACGCGGTAGTGGGACTCACATAGGGTTGGAACACCAGTAGTTGAGGTTGGCTGAGAGTGGGCTAGGGTCGCACCAACAAGGTTTGACCATGCAGTTGACATGCACTGTGAGATCCCTCAACTTAGTCCCACATCTAATACCTACTGGGAGAAGATCTTGTTTATAAGGGGGAATGGACTATAGATCTTTAACTTCCGGGGTACCCATTTTAAAGAAATGACTTAGCCCATTACGTTGCACTTTGGGCTGGGTCGTTACAAATGGTATCAGAGCCGACCTGGTTCCGTGTTAGATGGTGGGCTGGATTAGAAACGTTGGCTAGGCTGCCGGTCACGGGCTAGAAAGGTCGTGGGCTGGGGCTAGCAACGGGCCAAGAATAGGCATTTTGGGGATGAAATTCCCTAAGGTGGGTGGATTGTGAGATCCCTCAACTTAGTCCCACATCTAATACCTACTGGGAGAAGATCTTGTTTATAAGTGGGAATGAACTATAAATCTTTAACTTTCGGGGTACCCATTTTAAAGAAATGACTTAGCCCATTACGTTGCACTTTGGGCTGGGTCGTTACATGCACCGAAGGAGTTTGTTTGATCTAGGAATTGTCGATAGAGATGGATGAGATCTTGGAGAAGATCATGATATTCCATGGGCCAATGACGGATAATTGGTGGCAATTAACTCATAGGGGATATTCACGCAATCTTTGGAGATAAGGATGTTAGCACTCATAGGGGATATTCACGCAATCTTTGGAGATAAGGATGCTAGCGTGTGGATAAATATGACAGGTCATGGATTGCATAATATATTATGGAGATCTTTGGTAGTTAGTTGGTTGCAACAAACTTCAGATATGCATATCCTTGGAAGTTAGTTGGTGGTTGCAACAAATTCTAAGAATAAACATAATCTTTTTAAGATGCTGTTAGGATCTTTGGTGATATGGAAGTTGTAACAAATACGGGGAGTTCTATATAAACGGATGACCTTTGTGTAGAAGACAAACAAGAAGATTGTGTGTGCTATTTGTGGAGGAGAGAAGCCTGATCATGCAAGGAGACGACTTGTGGTTTCTGCAGCCAATTCGTGGAGTCGGATTAGAACTACAAGGAGGACGACGACTGCTAGTTGTGGTCGACAGGTCTGCCTTTAGGATCAAGGTACACATCTTTGTTTGACAACCTACTTGCTTTTCTAGTTAAGAGATTTGCATGTAAAACAGGTCAGTCTAGGGGATCGACTTGGGGTTGTGTGAGAGGACTATTATGAGTAGAGAGGCTCATTGTTCTCATGGCTAAGCAAGTGTAGAGGGGCAAAGTCATTGGGGTGCATGTCCAGGACTTGCAAGTGGTTTGGTGAGGGATTACTTGTATTTCCTTTGTTCATAGAGTTGATATAAAGGTTGGGTGGAGTTCTCGTAATATTGTAGTATTGGCGTCGAATTTGGGACCAAGGGCTAGATGTATGATTCTGGAATCTTGTTTGTACCAAGGTTGGGTGATCGGTATTTGGGGTGTGATATACTACGGCTTGGTGGTGTTTGCATGTTTGTTGGTACGTAATAGCCGGTAGCCGATTGTTGATACCTGTAACGCTAGTTGTTGGGCGTGGTGTTGGCATCGAGTGTGCTTGTGTTCACAAGTAAGACTTCAGCGTGCAGCTGCAAATAGCAATATTTGGGCTACGTAATAGTAGTAGACTGGTGTTTCTAGGAGGGAATATGCCGTACGAGACTCGTTTTAAGGTGAAAATTTTGGCCATCAATTAACCTAAGCCTGTATTTGCAAAAATCAAAGGCAAAATCAAAGGCATGAGACTTGATCCGTCTGATGCCTGACCGAGTCGGCCTGTCCTGTATTCAAAGCAATGCTTGAACGACTAATAAAAATTCTCTCATTTTTCGTATCTAATGGTTGCATATACAAGTGCTAGTATTGTTTATATTTTTTAATTTAAAATTATATAAAAACATTTGTAATATAGGTTATAGAAATCTTCTTTGCATCTCGAAAAAAGATTAGGATAACTTATGCAATGGACAATATTAATCTACCTTTTATTCGACAAATAAAAATGTGTAATAAATAATGTTTGAAATTTATTACGGGGCCAAATTTGTCGGCTAGGACCTTCCCGAAAATCATGATTTACAGAACATGAAAATGAAAAATGAAAGGGCTCTAATGTTCCATAAAAAAATTTGACCGCGACCCTTTCAACCCCAGGGGCGCCAGCAAGACTATGTGGCTAGCATCGATTGGGCACCGCCAAGAGGCTTATCGGTGCCAGCCACTTGGCACGCACCATTGGTGAGCTTCCTATTGGTGGGCAAAATTTTCTAAGATGTTATGGGTCAAAGGAGAAACTTGATTTCCAGGCACATAAAATTCCCTTGCATTGTCTTCCATGCTCGAAGCCAATAGGGCATGTTTGGTTCATCTTCATCTCTTTATCCTACCAATTCTTGTCCCTTTGTCCCTTCTTTAAGTTAACGCTAGCCCACTCCTTCATCACTTGCGACAATCACCGGCCATTGTCCAAGTGCTTCCCACCTTTGCATTCCATTCCATTATTTTAAAACTTATTTGTATAAATTTCTAAGCATGTTTATGTACAGGCATGTGACCAAAAAGAAAACCCTTTTTTTGAGAACATCTTTGCCCTGTTCAATGTTTTCTCCCCGATTAGATAACCCTTTTCAAGGTTGATTTAGAAACATGGATTTTATACATCGATATAATTACCAATTATTCGCATGTTACTATGTTAGAGGCCACATGATCTGATGAATTATCTATATTTATCTTAGCCAACATAATTAAAATTTTCAAATCGTTATTTTAGACATTTTCGTTTCATTATATTCCGCAATTAGCTACAACAAGGCAGCAAAAAAGGTCAATATAAGATGCATTCATTTTGTTATAAACCTTCTTTTTTTATTATCTAATTTTTTTCTCCAAACAGAGCAAATAAATCCAAATATTTTATTTTTTCTGTATTTATCAAGCGCTGAAAGATCAATATGTTATACTTTTTTTATATACATTTCCCATAAATTATGGCAAATTTCTATTTTTTGTTCTTTAAATGGACCCAAGATCTTGTGCCACCACATGCTTTGGATATGTTCAAAAGTAGTGGTTTTACCCGGTTCAACAATTACGTCACCGCTGTCAAGATTCCCTTTCCGGTCTCCCCATGCATACACATACCGATACGTACAACTTGGATTATTATTATGATTTTTTGTTTTTGTTAAACTATAAACAGTTATCTACTTATTTTGGGAGAAAAAGTAAATAATAAAACAAAACATTTCAAATTAGCAACAGGAATTGAACTTTGTAAATTCTATAGATTCTACAAGGATACTTGTCAAAAATTAATATTTTGATTGATCATAAGTTTTTTGCATGTGTTTTGAATGTTTGATAACGACATATTATGACCGATCTTCAAATTCATAAAAAAATCTTTATAAAAAGAGATAAAACAATAATTGTATAAATAAATAACGACATTTATTCATGTTTTTTTAATACAATACAACTCCTTAAGGTTAAGAATTCTATTAAGAAATGATTTAGACGAATCATTTTTTGTAAATATGATCAAATTCATTTTAAACATTTAATTTGACAAACTAATTAAACTATATTAAAAATACCTCATTTAATTAAATATTTTAATATTAAATATTAGAATTACTTACATGGCGAAAGTTTTGACCATGGCATGACCTGTATGCCATGGGAAACAACCCGTTGCTTGTGTTAGTGCCAGTGGCCCCCATCCTTTGAGGGCACCTTGTTGGAGAGTATATATGATGTGCCTAACAAAAAACCTTTTGAAATATGAAATAAAAAACATCACAAGTGTTATATGGTTACCGTTTTCGGTTGATCCAGTCGTAGATTCCTCCGATTGAAGAAACATATACGCCGCCCCCGCACGAGAATTTCAGATTCAACAGCGGGGCCCACAAAATCCAAATCGTCCATTTTGGTCTTTGATCATCGGGAATCCAATCTAACGGTCTAAATCAACAAATCTTCTGTGGAGGCCAGCCTTTGACTTATCTATGCGCTGTGATGAACCATCGCGGGTCACCAGAAGCTGCCCCGTTCAACCTTCTCCACTCCATCCTCGCGGTACACGTGTACCCCAAATCAAGCATCCACGGTTGTCCGCCTCCCACTAATCTCGCACTATGCAGGCCCTACCTTTTCAAGGCCACGCGGCGACCTGCCGCAGAGTTTGGTGGTAAAATTCTGATTTTCGTTATTTGAAAAGAGCAATTGACGGAAAGGGAGAGATGGCGGAGATACTAATAACTATATATAATTATTTAACAATTATTGGTCTTACCAGTAAAGATTCAAACAACAAATCAGTATTTACATTAACCTATCATTAAAATAAACAAAAAGCTCATTAGTATGCTAAACATAAATTCAGACCACGTTGTTTGACCCAAATCTAATTTACAATTTGTTTCTTTTAAAAAGTTTTAATTTTTTGTTAATTAAAGTGTTGAATTTTTTTAATTTTTTTTTGCAACTTGGTCTTAATTACATTATGATTGATTACAACTTCAAAATAGTTTTATTATTTTATGACCGTATTTATTCAATTATAAATTGTTAATAATTATTATTAAAAATATTAGATTATAATTTTACTCATATTAAAAATTATGAAAAATTAGTACATTTTAATATATATATATATTATTTATATTAAAAAAAGCTTAAAGTATAATTCTATCTTAATTAATTTTTTTAAAAATTACATTATTAAAAATTGTTATTTACTAATACTTACTTAAGTAAGTAATTATTTTTATTTAAAAGTAATATAATAGTATTTTTGTAGTTTAATTGGTATGTTTTTAATAAGTTATATCAACAAATTGAAAATATATTCCGGGCATGGTGCGGATTTTCGGCAATTTTATTAATTTTTAAATATTTCAATGTTTCATATAGAAATTATATTTTATTTTAAGGAAATTAACTCTTTATTAAACAAATTAACTAAAAAAGAAGAATTAGGGCGAGGCACGCGGAGACGCGTCTATAAAAGCCCCTGTCTCCTCCCATGCAATTCTCGCCAGCACCCCAATACCTCCACATCTCCTTCTTCCCCCCAAACCCCTACACCGGAGGCAGAGGGGAGACCGGATTAGGGCAGAGTGTGGGTGTGGTGCCCCGCTTTTGTTTTGTTTTTCCAACCTTGTTGTCTGATTTCACACAATCTTCTTCTTCTGAGGTTCCGGCGTGGGGATAGCTCGGCTGTGGAAGAGCGAGCTCCGGTTCTTCACCCCTTCCTCTCTTCTCCCTCCTGCTTCTTTTGAGGGGGTAGCCGGGGCCTCGGCCTCGGCGGCTTTCAAAGCCCCCTTTTACACACACAAACAATAGAAACCCTGTATACCTCCTCCCCTTCTATTCTTTGTCCACAAATCTAGTCAAATAGAGATGCCGGCGCTAGCCTTAAACTCCGCCGTCCCCCTCTCCCTCCCCGCCCCTGACTATTTCTCCGTCTCCACCACCACTGCTTACCCGCCGGCGTGGTTGCCGGATCAGTCCGCGAAGCTCTACCGCGTCGACGACTGGGGCGCGTCGTATTTCGGTGTGAACGCCGCCGGGAACGTCGCCGTCCGGCCCTACGGCGCCGACACCCTCCCCCACCAGGAAGTGGATTTGATGAAGATCGTGAGCCGGGCGGCGGCACCGCGGGCCGAAGGCGGGCTCGGCCTTCCCCTCCCCTCATCGTCCGCCTCCCCGACGTCCTCCGCAACCGGCTGCAGTCGTTGCAATCCGCCTTTGACGCCGCCGTCGCCGGCCTCGGGTACCAGTCCCATTACCAGGGGGTGTACCCCGTCAAATGCAACCAGGACCGGTTCGTGGTTGATGATATTGTTGATTTCGGCTCCTCTAACCGGTTCGGCCTCGAGGCCGGGTCGAAGCCGGAGCTCCTCCTCGCCATGAGCAGCCTGGTTCGGGGCAGCCCCGATGCTTTCCTCGTCTGCAATGGGTACAAGGACGCCGATTACATCTCTCTCGCGTTGATGGCGAGGAAGCTCGGGTTGAACACCGTGATTGTGCTGGAGCAGGAGGAGGAGGTGGATTTGGTGATGGAGATTGCGAGCAAGCTCGGTGTTCGGCCGGTGATGGGTCTTCGGGCCAGGCTCCGGACGAAGCATTCGGGTCATTTCGGGTCGACGTCGGGGGAGAAGGGGAAGTTCGGCCTCACCACCGGGCAGATCCTGGCCGTCGCCAAGAAGCTCCGTGCGGCTGAGATGTTGGACTGTCTGCGGCTCCTTCACTTTCACATTGGGTCGCAGATCCCCTCCACGGCCTTGCTAGCAGAGGGCGTCGGCGAGGCCGCGCAGATCTACTGCGAGCTCGCGCGGCTGGGCGCGGCGATGGGGGTGATCGATATCGGCGGCGGCCTCGGCATCGACTACGACGGCAGCCACTCGCCGGACTCGGATATGTCGGTCGGTTACGGGCTGGAGGAGTACGCGACAGCCGTCGTGCGGGCGGTGCGCGACGCCTGCGACCGGCGGTTCGTCCGCCACCCCGTCCTCTGCAGCGAGAGCGGGCGCGCTCTCGTCTCCCACCACTCCGTCCTCGTCTTCGAGGCGCTGTCGGCATCCTCCGATACCCCGGCCTTGCCTAGTTTCGACCTCCGCCTCCTGGCGGAGTCGCTCTCCGACGAGGCGCGGGTGGACTACTGCCGCCTCACCGCCGCGACGATGCGCGGGGAGGTGGACGCCTGCGTCGCCCACGCCGAGCAGCTCAAGCGGCGGTGCGTCGAACAGTTTCGGGACGGGGCGGTCGGGTTGGAGCTGCTCGCGGCGGTGGACGGAATATGCGAAGTGGTGGCAAAGGCCGCCGGGGTGGCGGATCAGGTGAAGACCTACCATGTCAACCTCTCCATCTTCACCTCGCTACCGGACTTCTGGGCGATCGGGCAGCTCTTCCCGATCATGCCAATCCACCGACTGGACGAGCAGCCGACCGTCAGAGGGGTCCTCTCCGACCTCACCTGCGACAGCGACGGCAAAATCGACAAGTTCATCGGCGGCGCCGCCTCCTCCCCCTCCACGACCTCGCGGCGGAGCACGGCGGCGGCGGGTATTATCTGGGGATGTTTCTGGGCGGCGCCTACCAGGAGGCGCTGGGCGGGCTGCACAACCTGTTCGGCGGGCCGAGCGTGGCGCGGGCGGTGCGGGCCGATGGGCCCCATGGCTTCGCCGTCACCCGCGCCGCGCCCGGGCACTCGTGCGCCGACGTGCTTCGCGCAATGCAGCACGAGCCGGAGCTGATGTACGCCGCGCTCAAGTGCCGCGCGGAGGAGATGGAAGAGGACAATGGCGCCGGCGCCGGCGCTGCGGCGGCTTTGGCCCGCGCCTTCAATGCAATGCCCTATCTGGCCCCCGCCGGGTGGGGCTGGCCTGCGCCGTGTCGTACGCTGGAGCCGGCCAGGACGAGGGCGGGGAGGAGGAGTGGGCGGCGGCCGCGGCCACCTGCTGTGCTTGATCGAAGGGAAAGGCCGAGTCATAAGAAGCTCTAATGAATAAGGGTTTGTTGCAGTTTCTACCATTTTCGTAGCTTTACGCTTCTAGTACCTTTTGCCAATCTCCATTTCGAAATTTGGAGGCGAAAAGTTTATGGGTTTCTTTTGTGCTCATCTCTCTCTGTTCTGAAAATTGATAGAAGAGAGGTGTTTGTGAGAGAGTGGAGAGAATGCAAATAGTGTAACATTTATCTATATTTTTATTCCCTTGTTTTATTGTTGTTAAATTGGTGTCATTCAGTAATCTTCTGATTTTTTGTATAAATTTTGCTGATTTTGGGTGTTTTTTTGGCAACAAAATGTTTGTCACTTCAATCATTATGATTTGAGTTGTGCTGGGAAAGGGATTGGGAAGAATTTGGAGTCACACAGATAGATGGATGCTCCCGGTTGATGTGCATAAATCGGATCGGCCGCGATCCAGGGGCGACTGGGGGGTGGGGCTAGGGGCAACGGAGGCGGGGGATGGGATGGCGAGGACGAATAGCAATAGACACAAGGGCGAACAGTGAGGGAGGCGACAGGGCAATAAGGGATGACTGAGCAATAGGGTTGCGAGGGTGGTTTCGGGGCAATAGGGCGGGGTGGGGGGCGATGGGGTAATAGGGTGGCGAAGGGGGGGGGATAGGGCGGCGGCAGCAGCAATGATCGGAAAAGGGTACATGGGCGGTGGCAACGGCAAGGGAGAACGTGGGATAAAATATAAGGTCATGTCTTATACTATACCAATTCGTATTTTATTTAGGCCGATTTTTATTTTGATTCCGACTCCTCCAAAAATCTATTTAGAATTTCCATTTTAATTTTTTCGAGCATAATTTTAAGGTACGAATGCAATGACTCGTGTAGACGAATTTGATAGTTGCCATCACGCCATCTAAGTTGGTCATGTCAGTGATCTTTGTCACTTAACAAGTGGATTTGTGGAAATTTGGGCGTTTTTTTTGTCACAACATGGTGACGATGGGAAGGAGATTAAAATTTTCGCCTGTACGAAGTGTGAACTTTTCGCAGCTGCTTTGTTTTCATGTTAACATGAAGAAAGTGGCAACAATATCTATAGTTATATACAGATACTGTTTATTTCAGAAAGAACAAATCCATACAGATACGGTTGATTTCAGAAAGAACAAAAGGATTCTTGGTTGAATCGATGTCTATGATTATGGTTCTTGGTTACGAAGAAAAGTAGGATACCGCTATTTTTTGTTTTTATTTCTTATTTTTTATTCTAAAGGAAAAACTATGGTTCTTGGTTGAAATAAGGTCCATGGCCTTTGTACGTTTCGTGGCCATGAAACGACGATAGAGAAATGGTAGGGTCAAAACCCTGTTGGTTTAGTTTGCTTAATTAAAAGAAGCGTTGATCTGTCAAAGGGTTGCCGATTTGTTGTCTTGTGTGTCCATGTAAGTGCGGGAATGGGGACGGTTGTAAGTTGCAACCAATTTCTCCCACAAACGAATCACAATTGGTTTTCCTCATAATTTTATACTTTTTTAGAGCTCGCAGTCATTGTTCGTCTATCTCATTTTATTTGGGGTTTTGGTCTATTTATTTAGATCTCAAACCAGGGCACGCCAGCATCTTTAGATGATTTTTTTGCCCGTAAATTTAGATTTGAGTTCCAAGGGTGAACCTCTCCGTGATTTGTACCAAGCGCCTCATCTCCTGGGTCCCAATTTGTTGGCCAGCTCCAAGTTTGGAGCTTATTATTAGCCCATTTGCAGCTAGGTGATGTAATCAAGTTAAACCTATTCGTAAGCATTTTACGTTTGTTTTGATTTTATTTGAACTCGTCCTTGTTAATTTTGTGTTAGAAAAAATGTTCGGCTCGAAATAGATAGCTTCATTGAACAACGAACATAACTTGAGCTATGGAGTGTTTAGCTCGGTTTGGCTCGAAACTCAAGCTTGATATGTTCAAACTCAAAAATTTTCGGCTCGACTCAGCTCGTCAATACTATTAAAGTTACATTGAACTTATATAGTATTGGAAAATTTTTTTGATCATTTATAAGTCGAGTACGACCAATACAAATATTCGTTCGGCTCAAAAATATAGTGAGCCGAACAAGAGCTAAACCTAAACACCATGAATTTTGGATGACCTATTTGACTCGTAATAAATCAAAGGTTCGTCAAACATTCAAACAAACTCAAACATGCTTGCTAAAAATCATATCGAATTGAAAAACATTACTATTTGTCTCGGCTCGGCTTGTTCACAACTCTACTTGTGGCTAGCTCACCTTTCATCAACCCAACTTATTTTTACTTTCCAAACCAATTCTACTTTATTTGAAACCTCAAATTAACCTTTATTTATTGATGTCCTTTTAAGTAATAATATGCGGTCAGGTCTATAAGACCAATAAGCAATAAGGATTTCATCACTTATTAAATATCTTCAATGACAATTCTAAAATTTTAGTAATTAAAAGGTATTATTATTTGTGTACATTTTAATACTAATTGGATCTTACAGTAAATAAAGGCCGGAAAACGTTACAACTCGTCAAAATTCTGTCTTTTTTATCTGTCATTCCTCTACTCTTCTCTTATTCATCTTACTTTTCTTCTTTCTCCTATCGGTCTTCCTTTCTTTTAACATTGCAAAGCTAAAACATTAGAGAAGGTTAGTAAATATTGAACACATCTAGTAAATTTTAATATTAATTACTACTATCCAATCCAACAATGATTCACGTCGTCTCCTCCTCCAAGTAGGATAAAACACCCCATCGTTGGCCAAGAAAATGAGGCATAACTCTCAATAAAAATCTTCTACTTTAACCAAAATGTTGCATGAGTATAAAAAATACATAATCATTAATTAATAAATTAATGACCAAGACATTGCATCATTTAGTAATAATTGACCACCTGCGGAAGCTGAGACTGCTGAGGTGGTCCACTTGCAATGATTATGCCCTATGTAGTGTTCATCGTCGCACATCCTATGTCAATGGAAAAAAAACCTATAAACTTTATGCAGGGTAAAAAACCAAAAGCGGCGACTTAGGTAGTGGTGAAAATATCCTAAAATGTGTAAGAAGATCTTAAAAAATGGGAAGACAATACTAGGGTTGACATGGAGAACCCAGATCTAGCCATGTGGTGCAATCTGGTTGTCCAGTAACTCACGAAGAGTTGTGATTCACCTAGGGCATATACAATATATATATAGTTCTAAAATTTAGATCAACATTGAGAAAAGTTGAAATTAATTCAAAGCCATATGTAGATTCTATTGATGCAAATCAAGGTAAATAAATTAAATGAGCCTTAAAACCCTAACTCAACTGGTGAAGATTTGAAACTCAAATTGCTCATAAGAGCAATTTGGTAATTTGATATTCCTAAAATGGAGGATGCAATGAGACACCCTAAATAAAACTTAAACGACCCTAAACTACAATTACACATCTAAGCAATACAAGCCATAGGCTTGACAATTGGGGATGATTGAAAAACTTGGCAACAGACACGTCCAATATCCAAACCCACAACAACATATAAAGATCTTCATAGCACTCGAGTGATCGAATTAGACCGACCACATGTTTTGAATGGAGCCAACAACAAGACGAACGTAAAACACCTGGTAAGTCGGGTAACAACCTTCTTGACATCTTGAAAAGGAAGAGAACCTTTAATGTCTTAATTAATAGTAAAGTAAATAGACATATACGCATCTCGACACTAAAGATAAAATCTAAGATAATAATAAAGTATGACCATAATCCCAACCATGGGTTCCAACATCAAGGTAAAAGTCACAACATCATATCTCTAAGTGATGAACCCAAACCAACAACATCTCAAACCAAGTCTCAATACATCAAGTCCACCCAGATTTTAGTACGATATGTAAATAAAACAAAAGGCAACTAATGCACCAATGCAAGTATGTGTATTGAAAGCGATCAGCAGCCCTTGTATCTTCTGGCAACATTATAAGAATAACATACACACACACACACACATATAGATATGTAACTTGAAAAGGAAGACTTGTAACTTGCAAAATTTCATGACATTCGACACTTATGGAGGAAGTCTTGTTGGAGGCTCTTTAGGGGTTAGGAGTGCTAGCTTCCGTGAAACTTAGTAGGTGCTTGAGAAAGAGAGTTTGTAAGTATAAGGTTCATTGACACTTGGTGCTTGTGAAGGTCTTGTTGTTTCTTGTAAGTTGTAAAAGTTGGTTATCATAATGAAGATACGAAAACCTATTCAAGAAAAAAACTTGATGGGATAGAAGGGAGGAGAACTAGTTGGGAACCTATTTTGAAATCCTTGTGCCTACTCTCTTCCCTTCTATTCTTTGCGTGGTCTGTTTCATTTTGAATCACTAGTTTGCACACTTTACGTAACTTCTTTATGTTTAACTTGTTCACTTTAGGGAGTTAAGTGAATCAGAGTCAAAGTCACCTTGTTATGTATACGGTTTGATCTAATTCGTCAAAGTAACTCACTTTGTGAGTTTGGATTTGGGTTACCTCACACACTACCTAATCTATTTGGGTTTATTATATTTTTTATTGCTTTGCATATTTATTTTTGTGCTTATTGGTTATCTTTTATTATGTATAAATCATATCCGATTTAGTTATTTAGTTGCGATCATTATATAGTGTGTGGATCTAACTCTTTTATTAAGTATTTGTAGTTAAATTTCTTTCACATAGATGCCTTGAGGTGTTGCTTTATTGCGTCACATAAATCTTCTTCCATTAAAATGGTTGGCTTGCTCAATTCTTTTTATTTTTTCTTTATTCAAACTCAAATCTGGACCCTAATTGTGTAAAACAAAATTGTTGTTTCTTTTAAATTTGTAATGTAATTCTTTTTGCATGGAATTTTAGGGGTTAAATTAGAATTTTAGAGAAGAAAAGAAAGAATTAAGAGTAACAATACAACACTTGCCCGTAGACGATCCAAGATGTGTTAAAGTGTTATTATGGTTAGAACTTTTTAGCGGTTGGATTTGCATCTTACGGTGATTCATGAAGTCTAGTATAGCTAATGCGGCACACAATCCCCTTCATCCCCTCCCCTCTCTCTCTCTCTCTCTTCATCCCCTCACTCTCTCTCTCTCAGAGAGAGAGAGTGTGTGTGTGTGTGTGTGTGAGAACTTTAAGAACCTAATTTTAAAGTGTTGGATAGGATCAACGACAATGATGTTTTAACTCTATGAACGTTATTTTTGTTATGATGTTTTTACAACTTAAACCTAACATTCTAAACTCGGTTCTCTAGTTCTCACTATATATATATATATATATATATATATATATATATATATATATATATATATACATATCCTTAACTTAACTAAACTTAAACTTGCTCATTATTCATAACACCTTAATCTTTAATATAAAATTGCTTACCACAAATAAACATTTAATTATACTAAACATAGAGTATAATATTAACATAGCTATATGAGGGGTTCCAATGAGATATAACTGGATGCAAGCAAATAAATATAAGAAAGTCCTCCTCAGGTGAAGTATAACTACGGGATTGGAATGTTTTGTTCAGTAAAGAAGTCTGAAGTTCTGATTCATAAAGAAAACTTTTATTTATTTCATCAAACTTACACGTATTTTACATATGATTCAAATTCACACAATCGCACACTCAAACTCAAATCTAAACTTTACAAAAACACACTCAAGCTTATGTACATAGGAAATCAGGGGAGTGGGAGGAGGATGAGGAAAGGTAGATCTAAGAGATAGATAATAGATCTAGAAGACTTACAGAAGTTTAGACTAAAGAATCCTTTGTAAGAGGTAGAAGGCTTAAGGGAAGTAGAAGATAAGAGAAGAAGGAGGCTTGAAGCAAGAAGATAGGAACTCCACTCTGTCCGACTCTCCCTCAAATGAATACCCAAAGCCTCAATATATAAACATAAGAGGTAACCGGGTAACCTGCCGACGTGTTCACAAATGACATGGCATGTGATGTGGCAGGTGACATCGCATGTGGTGTGGCAAGTGTCGTGGCAAATGACGTGGTTGATAGCTTGATTACAGGGCCTTCAAATGTAACATGGGCCCATTGTTCACAAAAACATAGAAATTCTAGCAATTTTGGTGGCGTTTCAATAGGTTGAACATAACCGTCGAGTGCTAGAGATGAGAGGGAAGAAGCAATAGTTGTCAGTACTTCTTCAACATCCTTTTGATTCATCTGGGTAGGAGAGGCTGGAACATTTTCTTTTATATATTGGTAGAGATTAGGAAATTCTAAAGCTTGTGCTTTATGAGAGCATCATCATCTGAGAGTGTAGGCTCTTTTGCTTTTACCTGTAAAAATTACAAATATAAACTGGGGGATAGTGCTAATTGGAATGCCGCTAACACATTTTCTAACTTCAAAGACGATGGCATTTTAGTAGATAGAGAAACCAACTCAGTTAAAATTACTTTGTTTAGGGGTTTGTTGTGAGGCAAGAATTCAAGCGAAATGGGAGAATTGAACCTATTCCACTATTTAATATATAGCTTATGCACTAATGAGGGAAGGTTGTCTTGATATGAGAAACCAAAACTCCAAGATAGGAGCCAAGGTATCTTAAAATATATAAGAAATTGGTCAAATGGATGATCAAGAGTTTTATCAATTTTCTCTACGAATACTTCAATATCCAAAGGGAAAGAAAGTTAATTTCTGGACCAAAGTCTTGGATCCATTGGGAAAACCAAGAGGGAAGTTTTCCTACCTTTGATCCAATGGATCAAAGACTTTGGTCCAAAAATTAACTTTCTTCCCTTTTAGATAGATAAAAAATATGAAGTATTTGCAGAGAACATTGATAAAACTCATGTCCCTCTTCCCACTCTCTTGATTTCCTATGTACATAAGCTTGAGTGTGTTTTGTAAAGTTTACATTTGAGTTTGAGTGTGCAATTGTGTGAGTTTGAATCATATGTAAAATATATGTCAGTTTGATGAAATAAATAAAAGTTTCGTTTATGAATCCGAACTCCAGACTTCTTTATTGAACATAACATTCCAATCCCTTGGTTATACTTCACGTGAGGAGGACTTTCTTATATTTATTTGCTTGCATCCAGTCATATCTCATTGGACCCCTCAAGTTTGGAGAGGATTTTATATGCCTTTCATACTGTCTTTAATACAATATTAATGCCTTTACATATAGTCTTTAAATTCAATATTTAAGATTCTACTTGGTGGAAAACGACTATGATGGTCTGTATTGTTTCTGTATTTGTTTATTTTATGTTTATATTTAAATATTTCTTATATATATTTGTGTTTGCTATATTATGTCTTTATATTTGTTTATTGTATATATTTCATTTTTATATAGCTTTGTTAATATTATACTTGTGTGTTTAGTATGATTAAGTGTTTATTTGTGTTAAGAAATTTTATATTAAAGATTAAGGTGTTATGAATAATCATTAAGTTTAAGTTTAGTTAAAGACGGGGAAAGTTTAGTGTGTGTGAGTGTATATATATATATATAAAAGCAAACCCTTGGAAATCTCTTCTTTTTAGTTATGGTTAATTATGGTGTTGATAGGTGCTAGGGGCTCTCTGTGTGCTGCAAGAAGCAGGGGAGAGTGGGTTGGCATTCTCTCCTCCTGATGTGATCAGAAGCTGTGAAATGCTAGATAGGGCCTTGAAGCTCTTGCAGGTGATTTGTATATTGCTTTCAACTTAATCACCGACTATTGTTGGTGAAACGGTGATTAACTTTAATGATAATATCAATACCTTATTCCAGAAAGAAGTTGCGGACATGGATCCTAATTTAGATTCCATGCGTAAAATAAAAAAATGGATGTCATAATTCTCTCATAGATTAGATCTGGAAGAGTAATAAATGAAACCACTCTCACAATGCTTAGAAAACTTACCGAAGGGGAACAGCAGAAGCGATTGGTGGTGGGATGGGATACGTCAGTCTTGAAGTTGGCTCCAAGGGCTTTCCACTGGAGTCAACCAATTTGAACGAGGTGGCAGCGGTGGTAATGGGTTTTGTTGACAGAGTATCCATCAAAAAAAATTTCGTGGCTTTTTAATTATTACGAATCCACTTTTGTTATAATTTTACTATGGCAGCATTTACACCGCAAAGTTTGGATTCGTCTTCAAATGGGATGTACCATTCAGCAGGCACAAGGAGAAGAAAACTCTCAGCATTTGTCAAAACTCATAAAAAACTACTTTATGAAGATGATGAACCATATATATAGTTGAGGGTTTCCACCTCTAATGGGAACACAACATGAAAAGGAAACTACAAATTAAACTCCAACTTGTAAAGAAACTATGATTTTTACAAAAGTAGAATTTTTAATATAATGAAACTCCTAAACTATGTAAAAGATTAAACTATCCATGCTTTGTCCTGCGTCACTTACCTTATTTGAAGATGGGTTGGCAATTATGGTGTAGCATCATGGACATGCCTTGTTGGATACTTTATTTGTTGAGGTAGAACCAGACCCATATTGTATTGTTTCAATCAATTTCCATTTTGTGACATAGATGGTATCTCATTGATTTTCTATAACAATATGTCTACCAAAGTACTTATTTATTAAAGGGATTACATTATTCATTTCAGCAAGCTTTAAAGAACTGAATATTGGTGTACTATCATCTATACAATTCTACTACTCACACATGTATAGTTACACTATCAAATGTAAATAGATGATATATATGCATAATTTAGCAGGACTGAACTGTGCCACTATTCTAGGTTAACGTATATAATTTATCACTAGAGGAAATGTGTTATCAAATTGCACTATAGTATAACAGAAAAATAAGGCATCTGCGTTCAAATGGGGAAATATAGATCAATTCATATGTTATTTGCAACACTGATCAGTCGAGCTTGCTTTACTATAGGAAGAAGGAGCGACCAGTCCAGCTCCAGATCTACAGAAGCAAATTGACGAGACTTTGGAAGAAATTACTCCTTGCTGCGTTTTGGAACTTCTAGCGCTACCTCTAACTGATGAAAATAGGATAAGAAGAGAGGAAGGTCTTCAACGTGTGTGCAATATTCTACGGGCAGTTGGAGGAGGTGGAGCTGCTGCTATTGCTGGTGGTTTCACACGAGATGAATTCATGCGGCAGGCATTTTTGTATATGACTGCTTCTGAGCAGGTTTTTCCCCTTTTTCTCTCTATGTATTAGTTTATTTTTATTTTTGTGTTGACTGCACTTTTTTTTCTTATTGAAATTACCAGTAGTTTGATTTCTTCTTCTATGACGCAGGTGGATTTGTTCTTTTCAACACCACCTAACATTCCCGCAGAGAGCTTTGAGTTCTATGGAGTGGCACTTGCGTATGTTGCGCAAGCAATAGTAATGGAAAAATGCAGATAAAATGTTTTTACGACTTCAGCAAACTAAAATTACAAGGTTGGCCACTGATTATGATTCCTCAATGAGGTCTGATCGGTAGAAAGATTTTGCCCTGGAACGTGGTTTATGTGCACTTCTTGTTGGAGATCTTGATAAATGTCGCTCGTGGTTAGGTCTAGATAGTGCTACCTCACCTTATCGCGACTCATCTGTTGTGGAATTTGTTATAGAGAATTCAACAGAAGAAAATGATGAAGATTTCATACCAGGCCTTTGCAGACTATTGGAAGCTTGATCGATGGAAGTTGTTTTCCCTAGATTCAGAAATACTGAAGGCATACAGTTTAGGCTTGGAGACTATTATGATGATCCGACTGTGCTTAAGTATCTGGAGCGGCTTGAGGTTGCGGGTATTTCTCCATTGGCAGCTGCGGCTGCCATTGTGAGAATATGAGCAGAGGCTACAGCGATGCTAGACAGTGTGAAAACAAGTGCAATTCAAGCTTTGAAGAAAGTATTTCCATTGGACACTAAGGAAAGAAGAGTTGGAAGAAATGAACAATTTGCGGAGGATTGATTTTCTCTCCCAGTGAAAAGGAAGAGAAGCAGAAATCTTCAAATTTTGATAATTCAGGACTTGTGGATGACGCATCTCCAAAGACTATTGTGAAAGAACTCAAAGACCAAGTGCTGATGACTGAGCGCATCAAAGATGTGACTCTGAAGATTATGAGTGCTGGGGTGGCCATCTTAACTTTGTGTTTCCTAAAATATTTCTCAACAACCAATAGAGTCTCTATTCCCCTAAAGAGCACGCACTGGTTTGACCACAGAAATTGTCAATTTCGTTACTCTCTCTATCTCTCTCGTTCGTTCGCTTGCTCGTTTGCTCGCACATACACACGCATTTTCAGGCACCCGTTTGTGGGGCTGCTATATTAGATGTTCCTTAAATAATAGAGTGCTAGTTCTGGCTCTCGAGGAGCTGCATATTTTGTTACTCATGTTATGCCCATAATTGCAAACATCCGCCAATTCCATTCAAAATTGACTGGAATCAGCCGATTTAACTCGGCCCGATGTAAAATTGGGTTAGAACACCAGCCGATCATTTGGGTAAAAGATTGGACTAAGAATTGTTCGGAATCGGCTGATTTGAGCCCGAGTCGACGATGGCAAGAATCGACCGATTCAGGTAAGGTAGCGGGGGACGGGGTGATGAATGAGATCTGGCGGCTGGGTGGGGGGGGGGGAGACAGGGGCAGGATGGGGTGAGCCTCAGCGGGGCAATGGGGCAACTGGCGGTGGGTGGGGGGAAGAGATCTGGTGCCAACAAGGGAGAGCCAAGGGCGGCAATGGGTGGGGGAGGGAGATCTGGCAGTGGGGGGGGGGGGGTGGTGGTGGGGTGGGGTGGGGTGGTGGAGCCAGGGATGGGATGCTGGGCCAGCGGCGGTCAATGAGTGGGGGCTGATGGGGGTGGAAACGGGGCCAGGGTGGGGAGTCAGGGGTGGGATGGCGGCGGGTGGCGGGCAGCGGGTGGGGGGTGATGGGGGGAAATGGGTCGTGGGGGGGCAAGACCGCTGCGGGGGACAGGGTTGCAGCAGGCGAGCGGGGGACAGGGTGAGGCTCGGCAGGGTGGTGGAGGACGAGGTGGCGGGCCAGGGAGTGGGGGGTGGGGGGGTGGAGGAGATTTAGCAAGGGAGGGAGATGGGAAAAGGTAGTGAAAATGAGGGGTAATTTAGGTAATAAAAATTGACTTGTTCTTTATACGAGTTAATAATAATAAAACAAATCCTAAAAATATAAAATAAAATAAAATATACCTAAAAATAATATAATAATGTGTTTTAAATGTATGCAGGGGAGATCATTGACCGATTTAAGTGAACCGATTATTATCTGATTTTTTATGAATCAGTCTGATTTAATAACTCCTTTCAAATCCGATTCAATGTCCGATTCTAATTTTTACAACTATGGCTATGCCTATTCATGAATTTTATTCAAAATGTTCCTTCAGTAATGGAATGCTAGTTCTTTTACTTCAGAAGCTACATATGTTGGTTACTTATGTTGTGCCCATACTGTAAATGGTTTTTATCCTTGTCATGTAATGAACTGCAGAACTTCAATTAGGGGCTCATTACCCTGTGATTTGTTGGATATATTCAATTAACCACTGTGTTCAAATTTGCCATTTTTTCCCCATCATGATATGTTTTTGAGGGACCCGTAATCTGTGTATAAGGATTCTTATATTCAATAGAAATAGAATAAGCAAATTGTGAAGACTTATGTTATCTAGTCATTTAATGATTGATAAACATAGAAATATTTGGAACTGTACTTAGAACGTTTAGATGGTGTTAAATTTATTATCTTCCTATCAACATGGGTTGCGGTTACCAGTTCAAGAATCAATTTGTGAGAATATGTAACATCTTTTGTGCATTACACTATGTTTGACTTTCTTCCCCTGGAGCTTGATCGTATTAATTGTCTTAAATTTCCAGGATATTGGTAATTGATATGCCTATTTGTTTTGGAATATCAGTTTCATGTATTACAGTCATGTAACTGTTTGTAACTATAATGTACAGTTATCACATGGGATTAATTACACTATTTGGTGACTTATGATTGGGGATGTAATTTCATATGGAAGAAAGGTGGCTGCAAAGCTTTAATTTTTGTTAGTCCTTTTAGATCTGAAGACAAGATGAGCAGATAACCAAAATGGATGCAAGATTCGCAAATGGCAGAGTGTAAAAACGCAGGCGCTTGGACCTGACCATCCTCTTTCTAAATTGGCTGTGGTAAAGGTTCCAGAGTTCTTTTTTTATTTATCTAGAACAATATGTTAATAGTTAGCATCAGAGTTGAAGAACGCATGCCCTATTTTAATGTTGATACTTTGCATTGGATTTGGGTCTTGCTTCGCTTTCGGCACTTTTTGCGCAAATTTTATTATTGTACTAACATGCAGGTCCCACCGTAGTTCTTTGCACTTTCTACTTACTATATTTATTATAAAACCTACCTTCAAGTTAAGGTTTTACCCGCTTATAGTTTTGCCCGGTTTAGGCCGGTTTCGAATCAGTTCAAGCCAACTTGAGCCAGACAAGTTTTCAGACCATGAGTATAGGGCCCAAATAACTATATGAATATGTTATAGTGGCTGAGTATGCCCGACATGCAGATAATATCTTCAGTTAGGTTACAGTAGAGGATAAGTTATCCGTGTATACACAATATATATATATATATATATATATATATATATATATTTTTATGTATTAGTTAGGGTTTTAGGCCTAGATCTACATCGTTGCAATGTTTAGAATTTGTTTGGGATTTTCAAGGTATCTCATTTACATGCATCTTAAGAATTTCGGACTACTAGATTGCCTTTATAAACCCCAGTTTGATTTGAGTCATATGTTTTCACTCGATTGAATTCAGGGTTTCAAGGCTCATTTAACTTTCTTGCCTCAATTCACGCTTATAGAGTCACTTTTATGACTTGAGTTAGTTTTGACTTTGGACAACCTTAATCCGAGCTTTCCGATATATATATATATATATATATATATATATATATATATATATATATATATATTGTATATACTCATAGGTAGGACCCACTGGAGCACGAGTTGTCAGATGTTCAGATCGTGCCATGTAGCAAGATCAGAGCCATCCTCATCAGCACTAACTTCACCTAGTTATTTTTCAGAGATTTTCAACAATTTTTGGAGTTTCTACAATTTTCACCACCTCCACTTCGGCTTGCCATCGGTTAGTCTCTGGCCCGTCCCAGGCCATCAAATCGACAACCCCATGACCGCCTCGCGACATGCTTTTGGTCCATACCCAGCTTCGACACCGGCGCTGCCACAGTAGCCGTCAAAGGCAATGTTTTAACACCCGGTTTCCGTCACAGTCACCGCCACCCTTTTAGGCCGTTTTCCAATGCCAGCGAGCCACCTCTAACCAATCCAATAGCCCATATACGTTCATATTGTTGAGATCTTCATTTTGAGACCACCCATGACAACTGCAGTGATCGCGATTGCCACCGCACCCGATGACAATTTCTCCACATTTTTTGCCATTTTTTGGCCAATGATAGCCGAACCTTGCCAATCATCACCACCAACATCTTCCCCGTCCTCCCTCTATTGATCCCGATCGGCGATGACCCCAACCACGCGATTGTTTGCATTTTTTGGCAATGGGCGCCGCCTGTCCTGTCGAATCTATTTGCCCACGTTCATGTCCGTCTGCCTGACCCTGTTCACCTGCCGAACAATCTCGTGGTTATGCCTGAGTCTGTGTCCCTGTCCAGATACCCGGTCCAACAATCGAGTCTAGCCCAGGCAACACTGTTGCTTGACTCAACTCGACTTTGTCGACTCGCCCAGGTTGACTCAGTTCACCATTTTAAGATATTTTTAACCTATTTTTGGCTATTTTTGACCAATTTCAGTAATTGAAGAACTCTTTCATTATTTTAGATGCATATTCAAATTTTTTGGCATATTTTGACGTTACAAGTGTTTTTATTTATTTATTTATTTTATTATTGCTTATTTCTTTTTATTTATATATTGTCGTATATGATGAAAGCTTATGTGATTGTTTGTTATTATTATTAATATATTTACTTATTAATATTAATATAATTCATTTTTACTAAATTTATTTATCTATTTGTTTGTTGTATGTATGTTATTATATATTTGTATTTAATTATGTATTTCGTATTGGTAAACTATGATATTATTATTATTCATAATTAATTAATATTAACTAATTGTGTATTTGTTTATCAAATGATTATGTGTTTATTTATTTAATTATTTATATGTTTACTAACACATGTATATGTGATATTAGGGAGGGCGGGTGGGCGCGCGAGGAGAGGTTGGGGAGGCTCTGAGCCGCGGGTTGAGGCAACTGGGCGAGGCCGGACTTGCAGAGGAGGTTGATAGAGAGTGCCATCTTTTCGGCGGGTGAGTCAAGTTTGAATCTTTTGCAACCAAGATTGAAGATAGTGTGGTATTGTGTTGTACATGTTTGATATATTGTGTCTGTGAAAGTTGAGGGCTGTTGTGTTATTTCTATTCTATATTCTTGTGGGGTTGACGCATTTTTGGTAGATGGATATATCATATATGGATAGATTCACGTGGGGTTGGAGCATATTTCGTAGATGGATATATGTGTGAAGGTGTATGGGAAGAAGGTCAGGAGTGATAAGAGTAGCCCAAGTGAATTGACAAGTTTGAATCTTTGGATATGTTTGTGTTATTTTAATAAATTGGTTTTGGAGGAAGATGGATTGAAGAATGGGTATGGTAGAATTGTGTTCTGTACGTTTTGAACAAAAATTACAAGCACTAGCAGAAAAGTCGTCGAAAACTTAGTTAGGAATGCCTTATTACTGGAAAATTATTGGAACTACGTACAGGGGTGAGTTGAATTCCCAGCCTCCTAAACCGGGACATAGAAGAGACTTGTAGGCTTATAGTTCGCTCAAAAAAAAAAAGACTTATGGTTGTACTTATTTGTTAATAAAAATGCCGTAGTATAAGATGAAATGTGTCTTAATATAGGCTTACCCATGTTTGTGAGAGGACATTTTTAAGGCCATTATTATGAAAATATTTTAATAACAGCCAAATCCATGCACCTTATTGGGTAAGATCAGAGTGAACATATAATTGACAGTTATTTATTTATTTTGCTAAGCAGTTATATTTGACTCAAAACTTTTACTTTCCTTTGTAACAAAAATAAACAGTTTTGTGATCAACATTCTTGTGATCACTCAATTTTACAATGCTTAAACTTCTCTGTTGCTCCTCACTTCTACTCAATTAACCACTCCCAATCCTGATATATACAATTGCAAAGATGTAAACCATAAACTACTATTGAACAGCAAAAAACTTCATCAATTTAGGTGCTTGTGCTTCCTTCCACAACTCATCCAAATCTTACAGAATCTCGTCGGCCACCATCCTCGCCCAGCACCGATGGCGCTTCATGTTGGCCATCAACGCATCGGAGTGGTACGGCACACGCAGGTTCAACAACGGCGAGTCTGGCCGATTGATCAACCATGCCTCAGATATATAAGGCCGATTGATCAACCTCTTCTTTCTCCACTCCAAGCCGTTGCAACGCCGGTAGTATCTGCATCACATGGGAGCTCACCTCCTCCTCCTTGGAGCTAAACCCCAAGTCCATGAACCACTCAAGTTCTCCTCCAACTCCCACAAGCTCTTGCAGCTGCTGCTCATCTTACCACTCCTCCTTAACTGCCTCACCCTCCCACCCCCGGCGACATTGAGCTTGAACGTGCCATGTTCATCTCAGAGCTGGTTGGTTTGAGCTTCAATATAGCTGGTGCTTTTCACTAACCGCTCAGCTGCTACATGTCCATGCTTGGCTTCCTTGAATAAAAAAATGCCAACCACCCAACAACAAGAAAGAGAAAACTGAACTGGCTTTTGATTGCTTTCAATAGTTCTTGTATATACCTTTTTGGGTGACGCAGAGGAGGTTGCAGAGGCCTTGTGGGGGATATGAAGCTGGTCTGATAAGGACGTTTTGGTGGAACCAGAGGCTGGGAGGATGAGTGAGACGGGAGTGGCGATCAGAAGCAGCCATGGCGGATGAGCTTCTCTAATCCGAAAGCTTTAAGTCTGAGGATTCTGTGAACCAAAAGAGACCAGATGGCTCTGTTATTGGTTCGTGGCCGAGTAGAAACAAGAGTATAGATGCAAATTTGTGTAGGATTGTTAAATGGAATAATACGGGAATAAAAGGTGGTAAGGGGCAATAATATAGAGCTAAAGAAATGATGTCAGTGAGGGTAACGAGGAAACGGAGTTTGTGGGTTGTGGGTAGCTCTCGTGATAAAGCGAGCCGGTGATCATTTGGCTCAACTCAAAATTTGATATTTAAATATTTGAGTTCAAACTCGAATTTTATGAGTCGAGTTTGAATAAGGTAGTGTTCGACTTGATTCGATTAAATTATAATTCGAATTTGACTTCAAAATATAATATAATAATATATACAATATCGCTTATTTACTCAAAATATATTTAAAATCATAGATAAATTTTATCATTGACTATCAATATAAATTATAAAAAAATAAATTTTTTATAACGAAAGAACAAAAATCAATTTTAATTAACATGAATCTCTTATCACAATAATTAATTGTTTATCATGGCTTGATTAACAAAATTTGAAGGTTAACAATTTATGCATGTTATGCTTTATATAAGAGATAGACCACCAAAAATATGGATAAGATAGTTAAAAGATTTACAATTCATTACCACGACAAAAATACATATATAATTTTTTTAAAAAAATTATATGCCAATAATGTATAAAAGATTTAAGAGGAATAAATTTTAAAATTGCATGGAAAAAAATTAAGCTTTTTTAAATTGTGCGGAAAAGAATTAAGCTTTTAAAACCATCATTTATCGTGTTAAGACTCATTAACTAGTATCTTGGGTTGGTTGGTAGCATAGTTAAAAAAATTAGCCGATTCCACTCGGAATTGGTCGATTTAAATCGAATCAGAACGATTTTCCTTCAAAAAAATAAGCAAACCAGTCATAGTAAAAATTGGTCTATAAATCGGCCGATTTGAGCCGATCCTACTCGATTCAAGTCGATTTATGAATCGACCGATTTAAGTTGATTTATGAATTGGCCGATTTAAGCCGATTTATGAATCGGTCGATTTAAGCCGATTTGGGAGGGCGGCAGGGGAGGACGCAACAGCAAGGGTGAGTTGCAAGGGTAGCGACTGGGGGTGGGCAACAACGTAGGGGGTAGCGACAGTGGGGAGCGAGGCAGGGGTGTGGGGGGACGGGTGGAGCTAGCAGGGGTGGCATGACTAGGGGGCGGAGGGGGGACGAGGCAGGGCTAGTTGGGGTGGGGGAGCGCATGGGGAGACGAGGCGGAGCAAGGCCAGGCCGGCGGGTGGGGTAGGGGGTGCAGGATGGAGATGGGCTGGCAACGGTGGTGATAGGTGGCGGCACAACAACCGAAGGGGCGGCGCATGAGTGATCGGAGAGAAAATCACGTGGAAGAAATAGTCGGTGGCATTCTCATATTTATAAGTTGACTCGACTCCTACTAAAGTCAAAAATAATAACTAACTTTAAATAATTTTTAAAAAAATCCAAAAAAATGAAAAAATACTATAAAATATAATACACACCATAACATTAAAATAACATATTCTTTAACTAATAACACATTAATTTTGACTGATTCAAGTAAATCAATTCTTATTTAATTTTTGATGAATGGGTCTGATTTTTGATGAATCGGTCTGATTCAATGACTCCCTTCCAATCCTATTCAACGTCCGATTCCAATTTTTGTAACTACAGTTAATAGAGTTATAATATGCTATTAGACGATTATTAAGTGTAACGAATTTTATTGAATTTTATTATATTTTATTTAATATTTTTGAGATTTATTTTATTATTATTGACTCGTGTTGGGAGTAAGTCAAGTTTTATTTAAAAAACTTTCTTTCCATGCATACGTGATTCTCCAAAGAGCCTCTCTTCCTCACTCGGCCTCCCTCTTCCTCTGGCCACCGTTGTTGCCGATCGGATCCTTCCACCACCGACAAATTAGATTTACGTCGTTTATCGTGCTAGGACGTGTGAATTAGTATTTTGGGTGGGTTGGTAGAGTTAGAACATGCCACTAGATGATTATTTGGTGTATTATATTATATTATATTTTATATTTTGGGGATTTATTTTATGATTATTGACTCGAGTCAAAAGCGGGTCATGTTTTAATTATAAAATTGTCATCGACTTATACTTTCTTCCTGACCCTTCAGCTTCCCCTTGTCATCACCTCCACATAACACTAACACCCCTTTGCTTTTGCCATGCCACCACTGCAAGCGACCTTGCAGTCGGTTGCACCGCCACTGGCACCTTTCCCTCCTTTCCCCTCCTTTTCTTCCTCTCTACTCCTGTTCGCAACCACCCTTACTTTGTTTCGTGGAGCACTGCCAGCCTTGCCATCGCCGATTGCGCCTTGCTTTTGCCGTTTTGCAGTCGGCCCTCCCTCGTCGTCGTCAACCTTCTTCCGACTTGAGGCGTCGCTCAGGGACAAGAAAGCTGCCACCTTTGCTCGCCTCACTCGGAGTTTCTCCCTATTTGATCATGGGAAAATAGGTGCCGTCGGCACCTTGCCGGATCACCGTGATGCACATCAACCTCATCCTTCCTCTGTGTCGTTAGGACCATGGTTGCATAATCGGAATCGGAATTGGTTTTCAAAGGAGTCAGAATCTGTAGCACCCTGTTTCGGCTCACCCGTGAACTGACCCGAAAATGTCACCGGCGACCGAACCGTTCACTAATCTACTGGGTTCGGTTAAGCCGACCCGGATCTGCCCTCGGTGTCTCAAGATGGAGATGCAAATATGAAATGCATGGATGGGATGCGTGGGTTCTAACGTAGTCCTACATGCATGCTATGATGTACAAGCAAAGACAAGACAAAATAATAAAGGAGAAACCAAAAGAAAATATATAACCCTGATATTCAACCATTATCTCGTTCATTTTTACCTGAGCCGAGTCTGAACTCCAAGGCTCCCTACTCATTCATATTTATCCATTCATTTCATATCAAGCAATTTATCTAAACAAACACATCAAAATTATCATTCACGTAGCAATAACACATCGTCATTATAGATTACACCTGGCAGGTACATGTGTGCGCGGTTCTGTGCTGCTCCTCCGCAGTCCCGACATCTTTCATCCCTCGCAATTCTCACCTACACATATATAGAAAAACCGTCAGTAACGAGTGTTACCGGCCCGGAAAATAACTAATATCAATCTGGCACAGGAGAGCAAAATCTCCTGTTGAATGAAAACCATATACTTCCTCAAGAACTCTCATCAGGGCACATACGGGAGCCGTCGCCCTCGGGTCGACAACGTCCCCCTATCTTTCACATTCTCATGCCTCGGCCATTTCTCTATTGCTTCTCGCATCAAATCTCATTCCTTTCCGCCCTCTGCACCTTCCATATTACTCTTGGCCTTGAGCACGAAGGCTGAGTACTCTCAGGCAGTCGCCTTCAGTACCCTTTGAAACCACAAGTCTAGACATGCGCTGCAATGCAGTACCCGTGAACCTCCACACTTCTCCGGGTTTGAGGAACTCAAAGGTGGAGTTGTCAGGATCCCTCGGGAATGAAACGGCCCCCACACCATTCCAGAGCCCACTGTCGACACACACGTGCTCGCTCGCGTAGCACGGTAGTCGGATTTCCCTCATTCAGTCTCTCACAAAAACACGAAAACTATACATATATATAGGTCTGGGTTGGAATTTATACAATAGGCCCGAAGGCAACGTGAGCTGGATCTGAAGTTCGAAAACAAACTCGAGGGATCTCATCCTCGAGGGTTATTAATCCGGAAAATCATTGGCTAAATGGCCCGAGTTAAGTGGGATTCGATAAAACGCCACTTCACTCGTCCTGCACATAATAAATCAAATACAGAAGAGAGTAGCGTAAATCAGAGAACGAGTCCTAAACGGACCTGGTAGAAGCTCCAAACGGGTCCACGCGCCTAGGCAGCGAGCTCCTACACCGTACCTACACAATCAAGCTAAAAACTATCGCCCGCATGATGAATCACACATCCTATAGCATGCACACACAATCAACACAATCACGCATCAATCAACACACATCAACCTATATCAATTCTAGCAACTCTACTTAGGCTAGTTTGCATTAGATCATGATCATTACCGAATTACCCTAATTAGTTTCTTAGCCTCCATTTTTAACACCACTTAATCAAACAAATTTCAGATTTTATCCTTAATCAAATCTATATTTATATACATTATTATAACACGCAATTCACCAATCCTAGCATGCAATTCTAATAATCAATACTATCAAATAATTAAGTTAAAATAAATTATACCTCGCGTCGTCGAAAATCGGCGACGGCTAGGGTTTCCGTTTTACGGCTCGAAACTCGAATTCGGCACCTAGCGGCGTCCGAAGTCCGATCAGATTGGACTGGGTACGTTCGGAAGATGATCCGGCGAATTTCCCACGAATCCAATTTTCTGGCGGTTCCGGCGGTTTTCCGACGAGTGTCGGCGGTTTTCCGGTGGATTCCGACTGTTTTCCGGCGATGATTCGGGACGGGGCAATCAGGGGTCTATCGGCACCAGCTCGACGAGCTCGGTCCAATGGTGGTGTCAAACAGGGTAGCCGAGGCGGCGATGGCCGTCGACGGCGGAGTCGAAAATGGGCGGCGGCGGCGGTGTGCTCCGATTGGGGCTCCGGCCGACCTCGACGGCGCTCGGGATGGTGGGGGAAATGTCGGCGACGGTGAGGGGTGGTCGTCGAGGCCACAGCGGCGGCGGCACGGCCCGGACGGCGGCGGAATCCGGCTCGGAGTGGCGGCGGCCAAGGTGGTTTCGTGGGGCGATTCCGGCGTCGTGGCGGCGAGACGGTGGCCAGGGTGGGTCGTGGCAACACGGCGACCGCACGGCGGGGCGGGGTGGCATTGCTCGGCGGCAGTGCGGCGTCGGTGGCAGCGGCGGCAGCACGCGACAGTGGCGGCGGCGAGGGTTTGGGGTGAGGAAGGTCGGGAGGGAGAAAAATACCCTCAATGGCAGTTTCGTAAATAAGTATTGACCCGATTCCTACTCGAGTCAAAATAATAACTAGTTCGTAATAAATTCTAAAAAAATCTAGAAAAATATGGAAAAATTCCATAAAATAAAACAAACACAACAACATCCAAATGGCATGCTCTATAACTAATAACCCACCCGAATATAATCCAACGCATCCTAATGCGTTATTCGGCTTAAAATTATTTCTACGATCAAACATATAAAAAGAAAAAATACTGCATACTTTCATATATTCAGATAACTCATATCTCACCATCTTCTCGACGTTATCATCATATATTTAGGTACACCTGACTCTCATCGCTCATAACTCACGGCTGGTCTCGACTCAGCACGCGGTTCATGAAACTGACTCGACTCGAACTAACGGTCGAACCGACTGGTTCGGTAACGTAAACCCTGACTCGAGTCACGGGTTTTACAGAATCGGTCTAAATCAGATAGGAATCGGTTCAGTTGAATCGGCTTGAATTGGTTCAAATTGGTCATATACAAAAATTTGACAACTCATAATATAAATACCTGAAATACATAATTATATAATTTTTCAACATAAATACACAAATTTATAATTTAATACAAGTATAAAAGAGCATCACAATTTATCATCGCAATACCTCAATGTCATAAGTATAACATTTGATATATCATCATTTGTGTTGTATCAAATAATAACAACAATACATTAATACAAGTCCAAAAAAATGTTCAGCACAATTTTACATAGTGATTATTACTAAATCATCTAATTCATCATTTGAAGCATCTTCGGAGTCTGAATCATTATCAGCAATAGGAAGAGTAGAGCTATCACCTACATTAACACATGACCCTGCGTAAAAGGTGACATAGAACTCCCACTCATATGAAGTCACTCAGGTTCAGGAGGCAAAAACAAATTATGTTGGGAGTCAATATGTACATCAATATCAACATTTTGTCTACTAGGAACAGGAGGAGGCAAAGAAAAACCATCAGACGTAGTAGAACACGATCCAATTGTAGTTTTCAATGTGTTGCCACTTTCATTTTGCTACAAAGGCCTCTTCATCTACACCATCATTGTTGCCAACATTGGTACCAAAGAAATCATCCTGCATAAAAACAAGTCATACCCTATTAATTTCAATTCAAAAAAATTCATGCTTTATTTAAACATACTAATGGTGATGGGTTGTCCCGTTCTCCAACCCACTCATCTAACGAGTCTTTTATACTCAAATGTTCACTAATTGCATCATATTTATGCCTCCACCTCAACTCATTTTCTTTGACCCGCATGTTGTAATGAACATATACAAGATCATTTACTCTCTTCCTTGCAAGTTGATTTCTTTTTTTGGTATGTACTAAATCAAAAGTATTCCAATTACGTTCACAACCCGATGATGATGAAGTTTGATTAAGTATTCTAATAGCTATCTTTTGTAGTTCAGGGTAGCTTATACCATGTTGCTCCCACCATGATGCTACATTTGACAAATTGATTTACTTATAAGCTTGCTATAAACATGAAACCTGGAGAAAGGTGGACTTTACTTGGGTGAAGGACTTTTCTATTGGTAATTGCAAAAGAATGACCAAAATCTCCTTTTGCAGATACAAAATCGAACCACTATAAAATATTAAAACAAAATGAATCATCATATTTAGTTATATATAAACATTTATATATAAAAATTAAAAATAATAGTATCTTGACCTGCAAAGATGCCATAGATTGAGCTATCTTATTGACTTCTAAACGACAAATGACATCATTGAATGCATGATACAACTCTCTTGGCTACAAAATTATTCCCAATCAAACACAAGCAATATGAAATTGTTAAAAAAATCATAAAGGTATGTAAGTCGAATAAGAGCATACAATGGTAGAGTCAGGGTGATAACGAGTTTGAGTATTAAGCATATATTCTACAGCATGAAGAGGATGACAAAATTGATTGGCCCATCTCTTGGTGATGATATCAACAAATAACTTGTATTGTTCGACTTTCATGCCATGTACCTCTTTTATTTTTTCGATAGTCTTTTGCATTTCATCATAAACAAATGGCATCGAAAGTCTTTCATCACTATCTACCAATCTTAAAAAATGAACAAGTGGCTCAATTATTTTATGCACAAATTCCATCTTCTTTAAAAAATGTGCACTTAAGACAATATTTTCAGCTGCTATTCTATCCTTATCTTTTGCAAACTTCGATGATGAATACATTTCAGAAACAAATTCTAGGAAACTAGCAATCATCAAAAAGTGAGTAGCAAATTGAGTAGCCCCAGGTCTCACCAATTCATGACCATTTGTGAAATTATTTCTCACAAGAGCCAACAACAATGAGTGGTTGTATATTAGTTTGGTGACTTTTTGTTCATTCACAATACATGTTCCAAGTTTCTTAATTTTTGCAAAGTCCTTAAGCATCAAGTTTATATGATGGGCAGTGCACAGAGTCCAAAATAGATGTGGTCTCTTATGTTCTAGCATCTTCCTGGCAGCTTTGTATGCCGAAGCGTTATCAGTAATGACCTGTACACCGTTTTCCTCCCCCAACTTCTTCTACTACTTTGTCCAGTAAACTAAACAAATACGTAGCATCCTTTTTTGTCTAAAGCATCAACTGATCCAAGGAAATACATTCCTCTTGGGCAGTAAACTAGAAAGTTGATCAAAGTTCTACCGGATTGATTGGTCTACCCATCAGACATAATAGAACAACCTGTTGTCTTCCAAGATATTTTTATATCCTATAAGCTAGCATTTATGGAAGCCACTTCAATAGTAAGAAGATTACCTGACAAAGAATTTCTGCCCAGAGGTTTGATCCCTTGATTACCGTATTTACCTGCCACATCAATCATTTTCTGAAAATAAGGCGAGTCTACAACATGGAAAGGAATGACACAGTGATAGAAGAATTGAGCAATAGCTGTGTGCAATTGCTCTTTTGTTTTTTTTTCTATTGCTGTAGAAATTCTCATTTGACCTGATATATTCTTCTTCTCACTTTCAACAATAGGTGCCTTCCTCTTCCCAATAAACTTAGAGCAACCAACACTTTGCTCCTGAACTTCCATCTCTTCCATATTTGAGTAATTTACACCATCTTGTATTTTTCTTTTTTGGCTTTTTCCACACTTTTAAAATAATCTTTCATTTTTTGTGCATCTGCTTCAGGAACTTGCTTACAAGCAGCAACATTTCCTTTGACTCCAGCAATATGTTACTTGAAGCGATATACCCCTCTACTTATGGTTTTTTTGCAAAAGTTACAGATGACTTGCTTCTTAGATGCATCAACTGGCTTGCCATATTCCCATCCAAAATCCATCTTCCCTGTGACTTATCTGGTATGAGATCTGTAATATAAAAATACTCACACCCGACATATAACAAATCAAATGAATTTTAAACTTAAATCAACCAAATTGCACATCATACTATTGCAAATTTTTGATCGAATTTGTGAACAACATACAATTTCAAGTAATTGCATACAATTGTGAACAACATATAATTTTCTTCCTCTAGATCACACATAGAATACTTCCCTAAAGAGGGCCTTTGAAAAGCAACATTACCAACGATATGCATAGCACAACAATTTACATAGCATATAATTTGCACATCACAACAATTTCGATAGCACACAATCAATCTTCCCAGTGATAATTTGCACAGCTCAAGCAATTTGGATGCATGAACAAAATGAAAAAATTCGCACAGCTCAAGCAATTTGGATGCATGAATAAAATTGTGTTGTGCAAATTTGCACAACTCAAGCCATATTTGCACAACACATACTATTTAAAAAAAATTTGCATAGCACAACACAATTTTTGCACAGCACGAATTTGCACAACACATAGCACATAGTAATTTATGAAAAATTTATAGCACAACACAACACATCACATAGCACATAGCAATTTGACATACGAATTTGTATAGCACATAGCAATTTATGAAAAATTTGACATACAAATTTGCACAGCACATACGAATTTGCACAACACATAGCATAAAATTTGACATACGAATTTGATTATGAATCCCAAATCAAAAACATAAAAAAATTTGCACAGCACATCCTGTAACACCCCAAATCCGGTTCACACTCATAAACCAAACCGGCATGTTACAGGCCCCGGTTAGGTCGGCTAACCCGAACCTAACTCGTGCGGATCCAATCTCGGCGTCTTAAGATGAAGATCCAACTTGCTATATATATGTATGAATGCATAAAACCCTAACAGGATACTACATAGATGACATGCAACCAATTTTCACACCAACACAATTACAATCAAAATTAGTAAAAATTCTAAAACGAAAGGGACAGAATTTTCCCTAAAAATGCAATTAGGGGCCACCCTGTCAAAATCATATATTCAAGCATATATACGCATAGCAACAATAGCATTCACACAGACTTCTAATCTACTATATTCATCATTCTCTGAACTTTGGGTCCTAACCCATCACACTTTTGCTGCGCTACTCTGATCATTTCATTTCATGTCATTGTCATGCCTCAAATATTTAATCATAGCATGTTTATAAAATAACATCATAAACAAAACATTAAACATTCAATCACCCAATGTGTGTATGCAGAAGACCTTATTGCTCCTCCGTCCTGGCCGGCACATCCATCTCGTGCTTATCACCTACATATATATAGGAAAAACGTCAGTAACAAGCGTTACTGGTCCGAAAAGAAAATAACTATAACAAACTGGCTATGAGAGCAAACTCTCATATGAAAGAAAACAACATATACTCCACGTGAACACTCTGAAGGGCACTACTGAGGAGCCACTGGGCTGCAGACCCGGTAGCATCCCGAACTTACTGATCTGCTGCTGGTACTGTGCCGCTCTCGGCACTTCTTTTTCAGTACTTCTCGTGAAACTTTATCCTAAGCCCTCTCCTTACCTCCATATTTCTCCTGGCCTTGAGCACGAAGGCCGAGTACTCTCAGGCAGTCGCCTTTAGTACCCTTTGAACCACAAGTCCGGACATGCGCTGTGCTAAACAGTACCCGTAAACCTCCACGTTCTCCGGGTGTGAGGAACTCAAACGCGGAGTTGTCAGGATCCCTCGGGAATGGAACAGTCCGCTGGCACTAATCCAGAGCCCGCTTTGACTGTCACGGCATCCTCTGCATGGTACGTGCAGTCGATTTCTCCATCTCTCGTCTCACAGAAACGCAAAAACTATATATATATATATATATATATATATATATATATATGGCTTGGGTAGGGAGTTATATAATAGGCCCGAAGGCAACTTTTGGTGGATCTTGTTTTTGAAATCAACCTCGAGGGATCTCATCCTCGAGGGGTTATTAATCCGGAAAATGTTCGGTTAAATGGCCCGAGTTAAGTGGGATCCGATAAAACGCCACTTAACCCGTCCTGCAGATAATAAATCAAACATACAATAGAAAAGATCATAAAAATCAGAGAGAAGTCCTAACGGACCTGGTAGAAGCTCCAAGCGTGTCATCGCACCTAGGCGGCGAGCTCCTACTCCGTACCTACACATCAAAACTAAATACTAACGCCCACTAACTAAATGATGCATCAAACTCAATAAACATCAATCACAATCAATAATCATAAATATGAAAATAATTCTAACTCATCCTATTCCTACCAATTTTATTGTATTTTTCCTAAGTTACATTACTCGATTAGCATGCTCAACTCGATCTACCTCATTAGATCACTCACTATGCATTCTCAATTAATTACACCATGCAATCATCACTACACTCATACTCATACATTTATTATGAAAATTATTTCTAGTATTTTATACTAACAATCATAATCAATTTTAAATAACTCAATCTGAGGTAATTATACCTCACATAGTCGGCAATCGGCGACGGCTAGGGTTCCATTGCGTGTCTCGGTGCTCAAATTTGGCGCTTATTGGCATCCGAAGCTCGAACGGGCTCGACTGGGTGAGCCCCGCGGAAGATGTGGTGAATTTCGGCGAATTCCAGAAATTCCGATTTTCTGACCATTTTCGGCGGTTTTCCGGCAGCTTCCGGCGGTTTTCCGGCGACAGTTGCCGACGGCGTCTACTGGCCGGAAAGTAGTCGTGTTGGGTACCCTTGAAACCGGCTCGGCGAGCCCGACTCATCTACGAGGTCGACGAGTTCGATGGAGGAGGCGGGTCACCGAAAAATGGCAAAACAGAGCCAGCGACGATGGGTGGCTAGATCCAGCTGGCCAGGGCGAGGATAGCCTCTGCTCCGGTCGGGGAAGGTCACTGGAGGGTCAAGGACGTCGAGCCAACCACCTGATCGTGGTGGCGATGGTGGGTGGCGGCGCCATCGACGACGGAAGCGCTGCGTCACCGCGGTGATTCCTCGCGTTGTGGTGGCTGGATTGTGGCCAGTCATGGTCGTGGCGGCACAGCAACGCCGTGGCGGGGCTAGGGGGCGACAATCAGCGGCCGGGCGGGCGTCCACGGCAGCGGCAACG
Organism: Piper betle; assembly: GCA_033002965.1. Taxonomy (NCBI): domain Eukaryota; kingdom Viridiplantae; phylum Streptophyta; class Magnoliopsida; order Piperales; family Piperaceae; genus Piper; species Piper betle. The sequence goes on from JAURVB010002040.1 coordinate 111,321, forward strand.
GCATGCACAGTGGCAGCGCGCAGCAAGGGTTTGGGGAAGAAGAAAGGAAAGGTCGGGGGTGTGTGTGGTGGCAAACTCGTAAATACTACTTGACTCATCCCCAACTCGAGTCAAAAATAATATTTAAGTCTTAAAAAATTCCAAAAAAAATGGAAAAATCCCATAAAATCAAACAACACAAAAAAATCATAATGATATGCTCTAGAACTATAAACCCACCCAAAATGCCCGTAACGCGTCCTAACACGGTAAACGGCCTAAAACTAATTCTACGATCCATTATATATCATAATAAAAAAAATGAACTGCATACTCTCATATATTCTGATAACTCATTCTTTTCTGTTGTGTTCATGACGTTATCATCATATACTTGGGTACACATGACCCTCATGACTCATACACGAGACCAGTGTCGACTCAGTACACGTGTTCTGAAACTAACTCGACTCGAAAATAACGGTTAAACCGACCGGTTCTGAATATAAAACCCTGACTCGAATCGTGGGTTTTGCACATCCGGTCGGAGCTAAGGTGAAATCGTTCCAACTTTGTGAAGCATAGCCAACAATTTGCACATTCAATTTCAACAAAAAAATCGAACTTTACACAAATCGGTCGGAGCTGAGGTCGGAGGCCCGGTCAGCGATGAGTCTCTTCTCCATAGTGTTGTCGGCCCACCACCCGTCGGAGGCGAGGTTGCGAGGGTGGAGGTGAGGTCGAAGCTCGGTCGGAGCTGAGGTCGGAGTCGAGGAAGCACAGCGGAGGGCGAAGCGCGGCGACAGAGGGCGGAAGCACGACGGCTGGAGTGGGGGAGACGGGGTAAGTTTAGGTTTTTAAAATCAAAATTCCAATTTTGCCAATGCTTAAATAATTTAATAACTATCATACTTAGTCATTTACAAAAAAAAAATGATTCTTCCCAATTTACCCCGATTCTGAATCGGATTTAAATCCGGGTAAATCGGCCAAGTTGGACGCCAATTCGGGGCTGATCGATTCAGCCCCAAAATAGGATCAGCACGCTGCCGATCCGATTTGTAACGACCTAGCCCAAGTGCAACGTAATGGGCCAAGTCATTTCTTTAAAATGGGTACCCTGAAAGTTAAAGATCTATAGTCCATTCCCACTTATAAACAAGATCTTCTCCCAGTAGGTATTAGATGTGGGACTAAGTTGAGGGATCTCACAATCCATCCACCTTAGAAAATTTCGTCCCCAAATGCCTATTCTTGGCCCGTTGCTAGCCCCAGCCCACGTCCTTTATAGCCCGTGACCGGCAGCCTTGCCAACGTTTCTAGTCTTGGCCCGTTGCTAACCCTAGCCCATGACCTTTTTTGGCCCGTGACCGGCTAACCTAGCCAACGTCCCTAGTCCATCCCACCATCTAACACGGAACCAGGTCGGCTCTGATACCATTTGTAACGACCCAGCCCAAAGTGCAACGTAATGGGCTAAGTCATTTCTTTAAAATGGGTACCCCGGAAGTTAAAGATCTATAGTCCATTCCCACTTATAAACAAGATCTTCTCCCAGTAGGTATTAGATGTGGGACTAAGTTGAGGGATCTCACACGATTTAAATCCGCCGATTTCACTCGGAATCGGCCAATTCGTGCATCACTGGTCAGGACCACCATCTCCCTCCTCCCATGTGCTGTTTAGCCGGTGGCAATAATGGGTTGCCACCGGCTATGTGATGTTGCAGGATGGTAACCACCTTCCCTTGCCAGCCTTCTCGCACGCAAAGGGTATAGTTTAACCCCCACCGACCTGGTTGAACTCTAGTCGACCCATCGGTAGGTATATTTAATTTAAAATTGAATGCACGGTCTACGATTAGTTATTATGATATGTTTAAAAATTGTGTTGTGATTATTATTATTATGATGGAATGGTATATCAGTATTATTAGCTCAAATATCGTGTTGAGAATGATGAGGATGATGAGAAGGAGGACTCAAGTATTGATTTAGATTGTACATGTTACTCCTAAGTACTTGCTATTTAATAGTGAATATTGTCTCTTCTAATTTGTTTTGACATGATTGTGTTTTTAAATTATTTCTATATTTTGATGTTCTAATACTATTTATATAGTAAGTTGAAGTATGACTATATCCTAATTTTATATTTAATTTTTTAAATCTAAAAATAAAATAGAGTTCTTTAATATCTACTTCTATTAGTTTGCTTTTGCATCACATATTCAAATACAAGGTATGTTTAATCTACTTTTATTTGTTGTTATAGCCTTGGTAGTTATTAGAATAGGATCACAAACTTTTTCCATTGGGGATGATTACTTTTAAGTTTTTTCTATTGAATCTAGTAAGAATATTAGAATATATTTATTCTTTTTATAAAATTTATTTTTTAATCTAACATCTCACAATGGATGATATCCATTAATTTTTGCCCAGGATGAAGCTGGATAAAAGCTGTCTAGATATGAATGAAAACTATAAAATATAGGCCTTTGAAAGTTTTCTTTCAATTTTAGGTTTATATTCGTTGAAACTTAAAAGACCTTTTATTATTGAGATAATTTATATGAATATATTGATAGACTATTTTTATTAATTTTTAATCTCTATAGCTGTATGTTTTTCTCCAAAATGAGCTACTTTCGATTTTATGATTAAACTGGTTTCGAGCTCTTAAACAAGCTGGTTTCGAACTCCCAAACAAGTTATTTTTAAGCTCCCAAGCAATTTTGTTTCGAGCTCTTTAAAATTTAATAGTTTAAGTTTATTAGAGCTCGAGTTGAGCTCCAATTGTATCAGAAATATTTGAGTCGATTTCGAGTATGTATGTTCAAAACTTCGATTTTGAGTCAAATTCGAACGAAGTTCGAACTATTCGAGTTGAGTTCGAGTAAAAAGTGAGTTCAGCTCGCTCACTCATTTAGTAGCCCTATTCATGAGCACTATTGATGTCTCCTTCCATTCGTGTCTTATATGGCAATTGAGGTTCCCAACTGATCATGACTATGTTTTATTTTTATTCATGATGACTGAGCATCACTAAAATTTCCCTGTATATGATAAGAAATAAATCCTTTGAGCATTACCAAATTGGTTAAAACATGGTTAATTATTTTGCCATAAAAGTTACATAAATGATTTTGGCATTATTAGGAATTTGGGATTTGTTGCATGATTTTTAGGACAGTACTTGGTATTACTCAAGCTGATAAAAGAATACAACGAATTTGAAGTGAATATAACCCTTTATTGAAATTATAAGGCTATATTTATTTTAAAAATAGATAAAATTACTTTATTCATCTCATTACCCTAATTTAAATACTAAATTAGACATAATATGTTACAAAGAAAAGTTTAAAATTGTTAAGGAATTACTGTTAAGTGGTATTGTAGCAGATTTCGTTGATTTGTATATGATGAACAGATTCCAAAGGTTACATTTTTTCTCTATTGTATTTCATTTGAAAAATTAGTATCACCTAGTGTAGATATTCTAGAGGCAATACCAGCGATTAAAATAAAAGGACAATTGAATGATAAAGTTATATGATACTAGTATATAAAGGCGTAATTATAATAATTTTGTGGTTGTTATAAGAAATTGAAACTAGTTTTTATTAATAAGATTACTATTAACATCTCTAAGAAACATAATTAGTTGCCTGTGAGCTTACACCCTGTCACTTATAATTTTATTCAGTGATTTTTAAAGAGGTATGTAAAATAGATAAAATATTTGAAAATAGTAATCGTTGTAAATACAAATTAAAAAAACTAATTGATAATATCTTCCAAAATTGTTTGGGAAATAAGAATAAATAGAATGAATAATTGGATAAAAATATTTACAAATATGAAGATGGTTGCAATTTTTGAATAGATAAAAATTCAAAATAGTAATTTCTTCAAATAAATTTCAGTATTTAAGTTAAAAAATATTAATGTACATAATATTAATCTAAATAATAATTTTTTAAAGAAAACATAATACAGGCTCCTCTCTCTCTCTCTCTCTCTCTCTCTCTCTCTCTATATATATATATATATATATATATATATATATAAGTCCCTACAATAAGAAGAAAGGCCGCATGTCTAATTTAAACTTTTTAGTAAGTCCAATGTCATAAGGTTTCGTGTATAAAAAATAGAGTTTCCAATTAGAAAGTTGATATTTTTCTATACATATACTAACTAGTTTAAAAGTATTTTAAATTAACTTTTATTGTAATTATTTTGATAATTAAAATTAAAGGGTTAAAAGCATTAAATTAATTTAAAAATTTATAGGCACATTAATCATTTATTTTTATGTTACCCAATATGAATTTTACATACTGGGGCTTCAATAATGACGTTTATATGTAAAACCAGGCCTTTGGCTCACGGTTTTATTGGGTTGGCTTGGTTTTAGACCCTAGTTGGTTCAGCCATGATTTGGTTTGGTTTGATTCGAACGCCGTGTTGCTGGTTTGGAGACCTTGTGCATCATTACGTGCATGGGTGGTTGTGAGTTGTGTTGGTACGTCGAGTGCTGATTGATCGTATTATGGTTTTATGTGTATTGTATTCGACATGGTTGACTTGACATGCTTCTTCCTGATTGGACGAGTTCGTGACTGTTGGACTGGTTCGTGATTCGTATGACAGGCAGGATGGGCTGCTTTTGCATAGACTTGCTTCATGGAGTACACGAGGTTTGTTACATAAGGGCTTGATGTAGAGCCGTTTTTGGGCCAAAGTTTTAAGTAAATTAGAACATGCATTTAGAGTCGAGAACCTGTTTGTCTTAGGGTCCCTGTTTTTTTCATATTTTTGGTATTCTTAAGGGTTTTTTATCATTTTTTAGGATATACAATATTTTTTTACCTACTTAATTATATTAGTTTGGGATATACAAGACGATAAAAATTTAACTATTAATTGTTCAGCCGATGATAAAATGGTATAAATTTAATTATAGTATAACCTTATAAATTATAAATTAAGTTAATAGTTCAATTATGATAAAAAAATTTTAAACCGCAGTGGTTTTGGTGAATGCTATTGACCTAGCCGTTTACAACTTATAATAACAAAATTAAAAGTTCTGATAATTATTAGTATTATACTTGGAGTTGGACTCCTAATTAAAATAAGAAGTTGCAAATAACTAGACTCCTGCCTTAATAAAAGTTTGATGCTTAAAATAAAACCTATACTGGAATATGAAGCTGCTTAGAAAAAGATTTGTATATTTAACATTGATTATAGTGGCAACCAAAATTAATCACATTTCACGATGTAAAACTTTATCACATCCACTAGGTTAATACAATCATTAACCCTTTAAATGATAATTTACTAAAAAATACCAAATATCACTTTTATTTTTTTTAATTTTTATTTTTTGTTAGCTCCACTTTGTATAATATGTATTAGAGCGCTATATACATATGATTCATGAGCTATACCTTTTATTTAGAATAATATTGTAGGTGTCACTACTCAAAATCTACATAAATAAGTAGAAATATAAATAATAGTGATAATTATAAAATTTTAACCCCTCTAATATTTCTAACCAATTTATGTTAATTATCAAAATAATTATAATAAAAATAATTTTAAAATATCTACTAACTAGAGCTTTTTGAAGATCTAAATTAACTGATGATGATGTCAAAAAAGATAAAATTTTATCCATTAGATGCTTATTCATTCTACAATTAATATATATAAATTTTATTTTATAGGACCAATTAAAAATTATTCAAATTAAATGTGTAGTTTATATAACCAACATTAAGTGTAACTTACTTTAAATTTCCGCTATATATTATTAATATTATATAATTTAAATAATTATAAATAAATACTCAATTACACCTGGTCATAAATAGTTGGGTTTGGTTTGCCTCAATGGCAAATGGTTGGCTTGGCTATAAATGACAAAGAAAAGGTGACAAATAATTAGATTTGGTTTATAGGTTTATCTTAAACGGTAGGTTTAATTTTAGATAATATTCGACCAAACCCACTCAATTCCCAATAACAATGAGAGCAAAAAAAAACAAAAAAACTCTAGGCTCTAATGTCAGCAAGTAGATATTTTTATTAGTTAGGAAAAAGGTAATATTATCAAATTATGGGATGCTCTTCTAACATTTATAAACTGATTAACTCTATTGATAATACTTTTGATATAATAAAAAAAGAGTTTGCTAATGTTTTTGACAATTACATTTTTTTGTTAATAAAAAAGTGTAATATTGGAAAATTATAAGAGAACACGAGGCAAATTCTAGTTAAATTCTTTAAGCTTAGTCTATGTTATTTATCATATTTTTTATTTGATTGAACTCATATCATTTAGGAAATATAAATTTTATTTTGCCAGGTGCTATTTTTTGTCAGATTACCGAAATACCCTTCACTTAGTAGGAAACATAAATTACAATAGTAATTTACGACTAATTAAATTAGGAGACTTTAATTGTTTGAAGAATACTTCTAATAACATTTCGAAGACTCAGATTTTAACAATTAAAAAATATCTATATATCAGACAATTATTAATTAATAATTATTGAAAATTCAAAATTATATTACAGTCACACATCACATTGGTAAGCGATTAGTTATACTATCAATTAATTTTTATGAGGGAAGTATTTTAAATTGTGTAGTACAATTACCTAAAATTTTCATTCCAAGTAAAAAAAAGTTTTCTGGGTCAAATTCCATAGGCGACTCTGTATCAATGCCACTGCTTAATGGACTCAAACTTCCCGTGTTATGTATTAGCTATAAAACCATCATCACAATTTTTCATGATATTTAGTTAAATCAATATAAAAAATAATACAAATAATGTAGAAACGTTAAGAGAAGTATGGGCGCTCGCTCCAGTTTTAATGGTTAATGTTTAAATCATAAAAACTCCGAGTCGATTCCACTCTATTATAAGTTAAATTCTTAAGTTTTTATACTATTGCCAAGAAAAATAAAAAATTAAGCCCACAATCACATCATTTCATGATCTAAGTTAATAGTTTGGTAACCATCACTATTTTGTTAGTCAGATATTCCACAACCTTCGCTTCTATACCAAGCGACCTACCTGGACACGATCATTAACTAACGTAAGATATCCCTTCATTGCACCCAGACCATGCCATTATAATGCTTCAATCTAGTTATCATCATTCATCGTCAAATACTCTTCATTCCAGCACTATTACACACACATCTAATTAATTACTGGCAAATTTAAACCATGAAAATGACCCCATCAAAAATAAAATAACGACAAATTTATATTTCGATGTCACTCATTTTTTCTTTCACATGTTAACCAAAGGTGTCTGGGTCATGGATTTTAACTTTTTTACGTTAACTCTCTTCTTTTATCAGGGTGTGACACAAAAAATGGATAGGCATTGTTGGGGATGAGCCCAAGTCGGATATGGTCACATCCAAATTTGATCTGAATCTGAAGGTTATATTTATTTTATTTATTATATTTGTATCTGACCCAATCTAATCTGATTAATTAAAATAATATAAATAATATAAATTTTAATATAAAAATAAATTATAATAAAAAAATATTTTTAAATATTATTTTCCAGCATATCACTTATTCGAATTGAATACACCCTAAATTCATGTCTGATATAAATAGGTCGGATTCGAATCGAATCTATAGGTATTGGATATCCTAACCCATCCCTAGCCGGAAGAGAGTTTGGGCTGTCACTCGCTCACATAATTATTAATACAAGCAAATGAGATACAAAGAGCTCATGGGTAAGAAGAATTAATGAGTTAGTGGAGGTTAAAATAGATGGACTTGGCAAGTAGATTGTGTTTGAAAAGCATTTAAAGACAAATTCCATCTCATAAAACTCTTTACCACAAAAGATATTACTTTTGCCCTCGGCTGATAAGAGTTGAATCGTTTGAAAAATATAGACTAACCAACTTTTTTTAGGCTAACCAATCATTTTCACACGGTTGAAAAGTATATTCTTATATGCCATTTACACTTTCCTTGGCGGACAAACAACCTCGTAAATATATTCCATTATTTATATCAAACTGTGGAGTATACTTAAGGAGGTTGACACATATTGTAATGTCGCAGAAAACAGTATAATCCACAACACAATCGTCTGAAAACCATATAGAAAGGTATAAACGGTTCACAAACTTGTGTTTTTCAGCCATTAGAGTTTAACACGAAAAAAAGCCAACAGACCCATACTTTCCAACTATAAATAATAAAGTCTTTTCCTTAAAAGATTATTTTTTTATATTACTAGGTGGTTGGAAAACTAGGGCTAATCACCAAAAAAAAAAAATTGTCTAGAATACTCTTAAGGGTTGGGTTTGGCAAATTTTTTTTTTTTAATATTGGATCAATCTGGCGGGACCAAACCACACAAGGCCTTAGATGGCCAAGTCCAGCCACCCAAGGCCGAGAGCTAATCTGGCTGCCCTTGCCATGTATAGTTAGATCTAACCATTTTTGGCCTTGGGCAGCAAGATCTATATATATATATATATATAATTTGAGTTGGGTTACTTTAATTTTTTATTTTATTACAAAACTAACCCAATGACAATTTTGCCATTATATTAAAAATTTAACATTTTTAATAATTAACCCGATTCGACCACCGCTTAATAATATAAAAAAATATCCACTCTTTTTTTTGATAAAAAGCTCAAAGAATAAATTCAACCCTAATCAACCGCATTTAGTAGTGTACATAGATAGTAGCAAAAAACCCAAATTTACTACATCGAATTCATATAAACATCTTGTTATAAGATTAGGGACAGTCCTTAGCTTCATCTCACTTTCTTCCACTGTGCTCTAGAGCTGAATACTAACGGCCAAAATCTTCAAAGTAGGGTGGTGCATGAAAAGAAACAATAATAGAAGGAACCCCACGTCAAAATCCCATCACTTGCCAACTTACAAAGACAAAGCTGGTTGAAGAAACGTAAATACAGAGGCATTGCCACCCATCCCAACCTGCATGATCACTCCTTCCTACCTTTCACCTTCTCCACACCATTAAATCCCCCTCACAACTCCCTCCAATCCCTACAAGCTCTCAACAACTAGCCATCAAAAAGAGCTTCCAATACTTCCCCGTTCATCATTCCATGGAGGCTCTCTTCTCCTTGTCCACCTTCTCATTGACACTTCTCATCTTTCTTCACCACCACATTGCTCCCTCCTTTGCCCAGTCTGCTCCCTCGCCGGCACCACCAGGGCCGACCAACATCACGGCCATCCTTGAAAAGGGCGGCCAATTCTCCGTCCTAATCCGTCTTATGAAGACCACCCAAGTGGCCGACCAGATCAACACTCAACTCAACAATTCCAACCAAGGCCTCACCATCTTTGCACCCCCTGACAACGCCTTTCAGGGATTGAAGGCCGGCACTCTCAATGCCCTCTCCGACCAGGAAAAGGTCTCCCTTGTCCAGTTCCATGTTCTCCCAACATTCCTTTCTATGTCGCAATTTCAAACTGCTAGCAACCCAGTTAGAACACAGGCTGGCAACAGCAACAATGGTGAGTATCCCCTCAATGTGACCACTTCCGGCAACAACCAAGTGAACATATCGACTGGAGTGGACGATGCAACAGTGGCCAACACAATCTACACTGATGGGCAGCTAGCTGTGTATCAAGTGGACAAGGTGCTCCTCCCTCTGGACTTGTTCGGACCACCATCTCCGGCACCGGCACCATCGTCGGAGAAGCCACAGAAAAAGGCTAAAAAGCCTTCTGCTGTTGCAGATGGCCCAAGTACCGATGATGACTCAACAGATACTTCCGGAGCAGGGTATGATGTGCCGATCAAAGTTGCAACCTCTGCACCCATCCTAGCTGCAGCTCTGGTGGGAGTTTGGTTGAACTTGTAACCGCTGAAGAAAAGCCATCTCCATGATTATATCTTTGCCTATCGGACAGATTGCAGCTTGGATGATTGTTCACTGGGAGTGAAGTTTTGCTGTGAGATCAAACAGAATTTGCGGTTCTTCTCCTTGTTTTGTTACTAAATTTGGTTGTGTGTGTTGCTGTTCCCTTGATTCTTGCATATATATAGTGTTAAAAGTCATCACATTGCATTTTATTACACTGGAAAAACTATCATCAAAAGCATCAAACCTTTACTTTTTAAAAAAAAGCATCAAATCTTCAGACGTTAAAAATGCAGCACATATAATCAAACATTACAACCTCACAAACTATAGAGTAACCAATTTTCAACGAAATACAAATGGCTTCACTCAACTGCTAACTGTTCTGACTAATAAAAATAACATCTTCAGCAGCAGCAAACGAACATATTAACATTTTGATTCTATAACTTCTTGTTAGTAGTTAAGCAGTAGTTTTGATTCGCCACAATTACGCAACTTCTTCCATGTACCTAGAGAAACAGCAAAATTGTAAAAGAGGCTATAGTTTGAAAGATAAAGATTGAGAAGTGTACGTGAACAGCTTGATGAGTCGTAGAGCTCATAGAGATTTTCAGTAGTGAGGACCTACTCATCGATTCCATAGTCCGCCCCAAAATATTTATCAACCAAGCCATTTGCCATGTTTCGGAGCTCCTCATTCTCATGAAATTGGAAACGCTCCATGGCATCAATTCCGTCTTCGTTCTCCACAACTACCAGCCCCTCCCCATTTGGAAGCCCTCTCAAGACCTGCATATAGCTCAATGTTTCAAGATGCACTAATACATTACACCGCATTTTTTAACTTGCTTCAAAATGACAAGAAACTAAAACCATTTCCAGAATGAACAACCAGCCCAGCTTTTACAAAAATACGATTCTTTATACAAATTTTGATATCATAACATATGATTAATATATATTGAAATAAGGGTGAGATCACAATAGTTTATTTATGTGATCATGTGAGTTGGCCCGGTCATTTATCATTAGATTAATATTTTATGCAGAGGAGAGCAATCCATAAAACGTTGATCTGAATCTCAATTTACATATTTTGAATAATAGGTACTTATAACTATTTGTTATTTATATTTCAAGGCACGAACTTAGGAATTATAATCTTAATAAGAAAAACTAAACTTAATTAAGCAATTTTCTCTCAAAACGTTGCAAAATAAAGCTAACATTCTATGACATATCAAACAGATGATTCTTGGAGAGACAAAACTTGAAAATTGACCTTTGAAGAGGTACAACCAGAAGTATTCAGTTCTTCTTGGAGTAAAATGATGTTTCTCCAACAAGGAGATTAAATTATTGTTTGCTAGTTCTGATACTTCTTGTGAATATTATCTAAAATATCTATGTTTCCAACTTTCCAGAACTAAAATGCATGGCAAGATGAATTTTGCCAATATCTCCAGAATTTCGAAGAAATATAAGAGATATAACGGAGAAATCAGACAGCCACCAATATAAAAAGGAGCTGAACATTTTTCAAATAAAATATTGAAGTTTAAATACCAAACCAAGGATTAACAGTAAGATAGTAATAATACGAACAGTATAATGTAAGTATCAATAAGAAGATAAGACAACTTTTTAAAAGAAGACAACTCGTTGGTTTGATGAAATATATGCATTTTAGGCTTACATATATGAACTCATTATTAAAATAAAATATTGAAGTTTAAATACCAAACCAAGGATTAACAGTAAGATAGTAATAATACGAACAGTATAATGTAAGTATCAATAAGAAGAAAAGACAACTTTTTAAAAGAAGACAACTCGTTGGTTTGATGAAATATATGCATTTTAGGCTTACATATATGAACTCATTATTAATGCCGTTCTTTTTCATACGGAATTTTTATATTTGAATTCCTTGTGCTCTTTATGTGCAGTCCACTCTAAAACTACGTGAATTAATAAACATATTTATGCTACACAAAAATGACAAAAGCATAATAGAAATCTTTCTAACTTTTTCAATCTATCTCCCTCGGTGATGACAAAATGAAACAAAAATCTACCCAATCAAGTCTTTCACTATCTGTATCTGCTTTTTTCATTAATAACACTGAAAATGACCAAATCCTATAGGAAAATACAATATAAATAAATAAAAATTAAATATGTAAGATGGAAGGCATACCATTTCTAGAAACTGGAGTCCTAGTCTGGCGGCTTCAGTATCAGGTGATCTAATCAAGCTTATATATCCAGGAAGACAACCTCGAGCAACAAGTGAGATTAAATGGTCCAAAATCAGATTAGGTTGAACCTGACCATCCGCAGGAGCCACACATAGATTTCCCGAGGCATATGCTGCTTCTTTTTTATATCAAACGGAGCTGTACAAAGGAGCCTAAGTAATAAAGGGGTAGCTTCACTAGAATATATTAACTGCTTGTGGGGCAAGGAACCTGCAGCTATATTTGATAAAACCCAAGATGCTTCCTGCATTAGCACGAGGGGTTTAGCATAGCAAAGCCATAAAATTCTCAAGGAAAGCATGTACAATATGAGTACCTTTTTCAAGACCCGATGTTCACTCCCTAAACATTTGACCAAAGCAAATATAATTTTTCCTGAATAATGTTTTATTATGTTAACCATCATAGACAAGGAAAAAGCCTCTATACAAGTTACTCAAAATCTAAACATACCAGTAACATCATGCCCAACAAGAAGCACTTCTGATGTGATCCGACCATCAGCTGCTATCAAATTTCCCAGACTTCGAAGTACCTAAAGACAAAAAAATCTGCCTGACGTTTTACACCTAATCAGAATGATTTGAAAGGAAGGAAAAAAGTTCACAAAGATGAGGTTACCGGTATAAGTAGCTGCAAACTCTCTGAAGTTGCAAGCCTTTCTACTAGTAATTGAATGATATCAGTTTTCATCAGCATATTTGAAGCTGTATTAGAAAGGGCTGATAGATAAACAACCACCCATGCCATCTCAGTGGCCAACTCCTCATCCCTACAGCCATGACCAACAATTATATGGACATTGTGCACCTTATAAATCTTAAAAGATGTGCTACATACAAACACCATGAGCCAAAAGGCTGAATTACGAGCACAAAGACATGAACAATTTGGGTAGATCAGCATAAACAACTACCATTTTAAACATGGGAGTATCCACTAGAAATATAACATTTTCAACCCACATAAGAATGCAAAAACGATTCTCTGCTAGTGCAGGAAACAGTACAATATGCTGGCTAATGGACACATGCATTAAAATAGTCTAGTCTAAGAATGTTGTGAAGGCAAAGATTTTCAGCTCAAGTAGAAAATTAAAGGGAGATTCCAATCTTCCAGCTTGAAATACAACAATGATTGAATCTTTCCAGTGGCATTATTACTTACTCAATCACAGGAAAATATCTAGGATAATATTCTCCGATGCCAGATCATTTAACGTTCTAAAAATGTTTTCTCAAATTGCTTATGTACAAGATGGCTTATGTTCATTGCCAGAGCTAGAATTTATTACAAAATAATACAATAACATCAGAAAAGAAGTTACACAACAGAAATTAACCAACATCTATCTGAATATGCTGATTAACCAATAGAATTGACTTGGCACAATATAACAGACCAGATAGCAAAACATCACTAAATCTTCTGGCCATATATCCCCCTCCATATCAATAACTAAAATAACACCTCATAAACTGAAATAATCTTCTTAATATCCTCAAATAATCCCATAAACCATGTTTAAAGACTAATAATAAGCTCCTGGATATTAACACCATAACATGAATGCCTTTCCTTTACAGATTACACACAACTTAACTATAACAGCAAAATTGTTACTGCTTACAAGGTTGCTTCAGGGTTTTTCGGCAAATATCAGAATGCTCAAACACTCAGTCCACATAAGGTTTAAAAAGCAATACTTAACTTCAATACATCTTGAATGACCAAGAATAGGGACGATTCTTTATAAACACATACGCATATGCTTACTCTAGTCAGTTATAACCAGCAATTATCATCCTGTTAACCTATATTAGTCTCTTAGAACTCACAACTTTCTCAAGTGCCTGACAATTGCATCCAGAACACCTTCGATTTTAACTAGTTCTGAAGCAGCTCTGGGGTTAGGTCCCTGCAAAATAATATATAAAATAATTAATCATAAGAAACAAAGGAACAAATGTGAAAATGTTTTATACTAGATCTTCATCATATAATCCTAAAAAAACCATCACACTCATGTCTTTGCTAGCAAAACCTTATCTTCTTAAACATAAATTGACAAAACATAAAAGAACTAGAACTAATTCTGAGACTTCGTATTAAGATGGTACTATCACAAGCCCAAAGGAAGATGGATGTTTTGTATAGGGCCTGCAACCTTCCATAGGAAAATGAATTTCTAGAATATGGCCTAAGGGAAACTTTTTCAATAGAAGGAACAGCAAGCCTCTTTTAATTTCCCATAATCCACACTAGAGAATTAGTTGATAACACAAAAAAACTCAAAATGCACATCAGATGAGAGCTGGATCCCCTTAAACATCAACATCTTAAAAAATGATAAAAATAATATACATGTAAACTGATTAATTTTAATTATTTCTAAGATGTTTATTAATTAAAAAACAGCTCAGTAATGTATTTCATACCTTAATAAGGTTTGACAGAACCCAAGCTGCTGTTCTTGCTGTGGAAACTTTGTTTGATAAAAGCATACGTGCTAGCGGTGGTAATGCTCCTTGTACCAATAAAACATTTCTTAGCTCTTCTCCTTCTCCAGCAACATTCCCCAAAGCCCATGCACACTGCTCAGCAACGGGCATAGAACTCTTTTCTGCATGTTACATGCAAGACAACAATGCATTGTAACTTCTTAAACTGAACTGTACAAATGAATTATGGAGTAAGTGACATTCTAAAAATTGGGCCATAAAATTTAAACAAAATCAACTAATTTCATTGGTATGTCTTTCAATTTGCAGAGGAATGCCAAAATCATATGACTATGAAGTAGTCAGGCATAAACATGAGAATAGAGTTGCCACACAGGTAACATAAGAAGGATAGCCTTGGCCCAACTAATAAGAGTTGCTGCTGTGTAACCTAGTGGTGACGGGTTCAAGCCATGAAACCAGCTTTTTCCAAAATGCAGGTAGGGGTGCTAGAATAGAACCTTAGTGATCCGACCCTTCCCCTGATCCCGTTTGTGTGGGAGCACTGTACACCAGGCTGCCTTTTTTAGAGTTAACATGATGACAAATAAGCTTATTGCTAGGAAGAATTCAAGGAAAATTAAGACAAATGACTTTCTTTATATAATGCGGCACTCTTGCATCTTTAAAATTTTACAAGTACCAAAATTGTACCAAACTTCTAAATAAGAGAAAGAAGAGAGCTCTGATGAGTAAGAGAGAAAAGCCTATCATCTCCCACTAAAACTTGCACCGCCTGCAGCAACAGGCTGAGCAGCGCTCATCAAATGCAAGATCACATATGTCACTATCTTCATTGCTCTCTGAGACATATTGGCAAAACAGCCATATATTTAACATGTTAAGGATACCAACAAGGGCAGAATACACCCCAGAACTGCTCCCTACATTTACAAGGCACAAGCAATCAGTAAAAATCAGACAGCAGTTACCAACCTCTCGAAGCCACTGACAGCATTTGTGAACCCTGAAAATCCCTCATCTCGCCATTTTTCATCGCTCAAATTATATTTAATTCTGCATATTCTACCACTTGTCCAAACTAGTCCTCTTACGAAAGCCACCAGCTGTTGGTGCTTTATCTTCTACTATGGTAGGTGGAGGCCCACTAAGAAAGCACCTACTCTGCCTTCTACTGACAATTCTAGTAGATTAAATAACTAATGACTTGAAAAAGAAAGTTCCCAATGTATATTCCTTAGCATATTTACCATGATAGATGCTCAATAAACAAAAATGACATCTCATTTCTCAGCCCCTCACAAGTTCTTGGTTTCCTCAATACCCGCTTTACAATTCTCCAATCATTCTGACTAACATATATTTAATAAGCCTTTGTCAGCTTTTATCATTCTCTTGTGAATTATGAATGAACAGAAACTAGCATTTATGCAATGTTTCATCATATATTTATAACACTTTTAGCATGATGGTGCCATTATGCATCAATATGGATGAATCACTTTATGTATCTTATTTGCCATTTGGCCACTAAAACAGCTCAATAGTGGGGTTTGGAACTGTTCCTTTCTACTTATTCTAATCCTTCACCTTCAATTTGTCACACAACCATGTTTTGACAACTTGAAGAATCACTCCCACTATGTTAAGCTTTCTTTTCATGCATGGAAAGCTAGAATTAATGAAAAAAACATGGGTAATGTATGGACCTAGATGTTATACGAACAAGATTGATGGTAAGAGTTGTACCCAGCTATTAAGCCTAAAATTTCCATTATAAAAATGCCTTTCATGTTGTATGGAACAAAATGTTGGGCAAATAAGAAATGTCATAACGATAAGATGGAAGTCCAAGAGATGATAACGCAAAGATGGGCATGAGAAAATGGCAAACCTTTAAGGGGTAATGGCATTACGAGTGAGAACTTGGGAGTTATATTGTGTTGTATCAATTGAGCGAGAGAAAATTTATAGGACAGTTTGTGATATGCAAAGTGATAAGTATGTAAAGAGACAAGATGCTTTGTAAATGAGTAAAATATAAGGGAAAACTATGGTTAGATAGTGACACCCGCTGAAATTCTCACTGCCACAGGTGAGAAAAGGGGCCAGATTTCTCATTGGCAGCCCAAATATGAAAAGTCCGCAAAAAATTTCCCAAGTCTCAAATAAATGTATTTGTTGACTTGTAAATACATTTGGGATGTTTCACATCACAACCCCAATCCTTAGAGATGGGCAGATGATGATGACGTGTTTCTCTTAACTCTTATCACATAAAGAATGATACCTTCTTAGTGTGTGAAGCACCTGACGCTAAACTAATTGAATTTCTTTTTTTTTCAATTTATGACATAAAGAAGGGGTAAAAGATAATCAGATATGCTAAATTTCATTACTAAAAGGTCTGAAGTCCTTCATAAACGACTTATATGATCTTTGACATGACATCAAAGTTTATTTTGTCCTCATCGCCAATAATAATAATTGCAAAGGTCTACTAGCACATTTTATAAGTCAACATTTACTCATGTGTGGGGGGTGAACATAATTTAGTGAAAACTAAAAGCCAAACCGAAAGAAACAAAATATCATTTCAGTTCAGTTCCAAAGTTAATTTGATTTAATTTTCAGCACGACTGGGGAGCACCCATAAAGAATTCTTACATTACGGTTCGAAACTGAACCGAATTAGATTGCCCAAAAAAACCAAACTTTTTTTTAAAAAACCTAATTCTTAAGTTATCCATAAAGGACATATTTAAATTGTTATTTTTTGTGGATTTTTATAATTTTATTTGATAGACTCATGGTAATATTTTTTTTAATGTAAATGCAACACAGGTTAAATTAATTTGGTGTTAAATTTTAACTTTGCACAGGTTTTTAAGGTGGCAGTAGTAACAACTTTTTACACATCTCATATTTCAATTATTCAATCACTGAACCAAGCGAACTAACCGAACCAAAATATTCCAGTTTGGTTTTGACAAAAGCTTTCTTTGGTTTCGGTTATGAAACTCGACTACCAAACCTCTGTTTGGAAATTCAGTTCAGTCAATTCGGAACCTCACCCCACGTATTAGGTGGATGAAGACAAGTGTTTCACCAACTTTATCTTACCCATCCCTCTCTCATGGCTACATATCTTCTAGCTAAGGAACAAGAAAGAACGGAAACCCTTCTTGTTTCTCTACAAGTACATCTTACCCCCTCAGTTTTGGCTACCCAACACATAGTCCAATATAATACAACAGTTTTTTTAAAAGAACATTGTTCTATGATGTAGTTGATTCTATTTCATTCTTTGGACCTTGCTGGAATTTATACACCAACCATAAGATAAAACCATTATCTTTACTGAGTAGCACTTCATAAAACAATGATATCACTCAACATCCTTGTTTATCCTATTTTAGTTTTGAGGGAACAGTGTGAGTCTTCATTCTCAAGTTCCTTGTGTATAGCATACATGGTCTATTGCTAAATTTCAAAAACTGTTCACTAGTTTGGCTCTAATCATAAAAAATTTTCTCATCCAACCCACGTATAAAATGTTTATCAACAACAACAAATGAAAATTTACCCCTCCAAAAAACTCTAAAAAATATAATCAAATGATGTCATCTTTGTGGCCTTCAAAAACTACCACTTTATAAATTCTAATAAAAAAAATAAAAAGATAAATTGATCAAAGTTACCAACCTCCTAAATGAGCAATAAGCAAAGGCAGTACAGGCAATAAAGCTCTAGTCTGTGCTGGCTCTCCAGCAGCTATATTCGTAAGGCACCAGGCTGCCTCAAGCAACTGCCATGTAAAATTATTAAATTGACATTTATTTTGTTTAGGTGCAAGCCATTACATATAAATCGATATCAATATTGTTTTCCAACTGCAACTTTTGGTTGCTTTTGGCCCATTTTTCTGAATATTTGCATTAGATCAAAAAATTTATTATGAATATTTTTGTTCAATAAAAAAACAATAGATTTAAATTTTGATATTTACACAAACAACTAATTGAAAGTGAAAATATTTGAATCCTCATTGCTTTCTGGATTTAAACATTGCTTTCTAGAAAACTCATTCCTCAACGGCTTTTACCATCTACTTTTTTATGTACAATTAAACAAATATTCCTATCCAAAAGCATTGGCTTTTGCGGGTTTATCTAAGGAGTTAAACAAACACTTATAATAGATTCCAATTGATGTTATCCCATTCTATATTACAAATGAAGCCAAACATAATAGTAATCTTCCTTTCAAATAAACTGGTTTAAAAATTTAATCAAAAAACCAAGGTGAATGCTAAAGTCCTCTTCTTACGCAGCAAAATTGCACAGCTGGCGATTAAATGACTTGTACAATGAAGAAAAAATAAATAGAATGCGCCAACCTGTTCATCAGGTGAGCCAAATGAAAGGCACTGCAAGAGGATGGGAATAACACCGGCTTGAATTGCAGCTTCAACAGGAGGGATTTCTGACCTTGACAATAAATGTCTTAGCTCACGAAGTACTTCAACCTTCTTTTGCAGAGAACCCTTTCCCCTGAACAAATGATGAAACCCATAATTCAAAATATTGTAAATGTGTACCAAATGGCAATAAAGGTGCAACACTCCTCTTATGCATTTTAGTCATCGTGTCAGCTCAGCAGTATGCCATATATGCTTCAGTTCCACTGCTATCCACCATTTAATTTCGGTTTATCTTAAAACATCCAATTTGGCATTTTCCAAGGAAACATGTGTATTTCTTTCCTTTAGAACAAATGAGCATAAATAAGAAAATTTCAAAGTTCAAAACATTGGCAAAATGGAACTCATCTAATTCCCTTCCACCCTTCTTGACATCATAGGAAAATCATTCTGACTTCAATAGTTAGCATAGTGTAAGCCAAAGAATATCTAGTAAACAATTTCTATTAGTGAAGGATTATCATTAGGTCCAGATATTTGATTACAACAGTAAAAACTGCTCGAGAGAGAGAACAAAGACAAGTTACTGATTACGACAGTAAAAACTGCTCGAGAGTGAGAACAAAGACAAGTTACTGATTACGACAGTAAAAACTGCTAGAGAAAAGAGCAAAGACAAGTAACTGTAGTAAGATGGCGGATTTGAGATCTCCAACAGTACGAGAAGTTTGAGCATCCAAAGCTGCTTGCTCTTCATCAATAATGATATCTTGATGCAAAAGAGTCTCATCATTTCCAGTTCCATCTCTGCATATACGTTTCGTTCGCATCAAAGCTTCCCTCCTTTCTTTACCCACAGTGACTGCATGCTGCCTCCTCCTCTGCGCAGCTATGTTACCCACTGCAACAATATAAAAGCCTATATAGTCTAAATACACGGTACAAGCAAACTCAGATAGATCACATTAAGACATTATGTAAAATATTTTTGCAGCTTTCTTTGATTAAAACTTACAAAAGATCGATGATATAACATCATCTTGCTGCTACTCAAGTAAAAACAAATTTCTTAAGATGACAATTCAACAATTGGTAACGTTTATGCACTGTTTTGAGATAGTGATTCATAAGGATCAAAGTTTGGATAAATCTTAACCATAATATTGCTTGACTAGAAAACCCCTCAATTGCAGCAATCATAAATGGGTAGAGAACATTTAGATAATGTGTTGAGAATTGAATAACATACTAAACATCATTATGGCAAAATTTTGGAGATATATGTAAGTTAGCGACCAAGGTATTGTTATCAAATAACATCAAAGTCCTCCAGAATTTCGTCTGCAATTGCTGCTATAAGGTTGAATAGCTAAAAATGAAGTTAACGGCAATGGAAACACAATTAAAAACAAAAATTACCCATATGATAGCAATTTCAAGAATCGCCAAGGTTTCCACTCTATTCTGAGGTAAAGATTGATAACTATAGGCCCACAATATTGATTGACTAGGGCCCCTCAATTGCAGGAATCACACAAATGGGTGGGTGATAAAGAACAATTAGATATAACATGGGTGAATTGACAAAGTGGCTGAACATCATAGTTAGGCCCTTGCAGACAATTTTGTCGCTGAAATGATTGAAATAACAACATAGTTGATTGAATGGGCAATATCCCAAACATCAACCCATTTTCCATGATCAGCCAACAGTGGATTTCAAAAGGTACCGCAATCAAATATCAACAAGCAATAGATTAATAACAATGAACATCAAAAACCAACTGTGCACTTGCCCACCCATCACAGTCCACCAGAGTTCCATCAAAGAAATTTCACAAAATAAAGATAAAAAGTAGGAAAAGATTGAAATCTACATGCCTGAGGACTTGACGGGGTCTCGTCTGTTCAGCGGAAAGCCTTCATCCGCCATGGATTGGTCGGCCCCAAAGACTCCAACTTTGAGAAAGCTGCGATCTTTGGTGAGTACGGTGGGAGAGGAAGAAGAAGAAGAAGCGAAGGAAGCGAGAGGCGGATGGGGTGGAGGGAAAATTGAGCGGGAGATTTTGGAGGGACAGCGGCGGAGGTCAGGAGGAGGGGAAAAGTGATCCCAGTATTAAGCATTTACGGGGAGCATTCGAACCGAATTAACCGGGCTAAATTTTCTAGTCCGGATTCAAAGACCGAAATATTTCGGTTCGGAAAGAATAACCGAAACTTATGAGCATTTAAAAATATATATATTTGTTTAATTATTTAATTAAATCCATATCATTATTTTAATACAAATAATCATTTATAAGTATTTCTAAGTATATATCATATTAAAAAATAAAAATATATCATAAATTTATTATAATTTTATGATAATTAATATAAAGAGGGGTGCGTTTAGGTGAGCCCGATTTTTTGCCCTGAATATTCATCTAGGTTATTCAATTACAAGGACGGCTTAGTTTTATTATTTAAAAAAAAAAACTTTGATCTGGGCCGTCCGATTATAAAGACGGCCCAGATCTATTATTTAAAAAAAAGTAAAAAATAAAAACTCTACCACTCTGTTCCCTCTCGCACTGCCGTCGCCACTGCCGTTCCTCTCCCTATCAATCGACCTCCGCCACCGCCTTCTCCTTGTACCAGCTGCCTATCGCCCTCCCCCACCACTGCCGGTGATGACGACCCACTCCCCATCTTCCTACTAGAGCTCCTCATCCCCCCCCCATCGCCACCTTCACTACCTTTGTCGTCACCGTTGCCACCTACAACTTTGTAGTCAAGCTTGGCTGGCTTTGCTTCCTCCCTGGCAGCCCCTCCCTCCCCCTCCCCAATGCCTCACCCTTGCCCTCCGTGGGCGGATTTGGCCGGTGGGGTGAAAGAGGTGGCTGGCAACGACGAGCCCCTAGTGGATGGTGCGGCAGCCGAGGGCCAGGTCTGGCCGGGGGATGGTCAATTCCAGCCCGTAGTGCCCAGACTTGGTTGGCGGCAACCAAATCCCCTCTCCCATGCCGCGAACACCCCCTCCTCTCTCCCACCCACCATCTCATCGTGGCCGCCACCCCTCCCCATTCCTCTTCAACCCCGCCACCCACTACTGACGCCCCCACCCATAGCCTAGCCGTCGTTTGTTGCACACTGCTGTGCACCGCCGTCCCTCATGCAACCCATTGCAGCCAAGCCCGGATGTAGCCAGACATGGCTGTGCAATGGCAGTCGTGTCTACCGCCCTGTGGCTACTAGTGGGCGGCCAGGCCCACACCCAGATGTCGTGGATGGGCCACGAGGGATTTTAATTTTAATTTTTTAATTAACATAATAGATATGGGCCGTCCTTATAATTGGACTGCCCAGATTAAAGCAAAGGGGCAAGAATGCCACTTGCCTCTGGCTAACAAATACTTTACCCTAATATAAAATATAAATTTTATAATATATATGAAAGAATTTTGGTTATTTTGGTTCGAAATAGTCAAATGGCATTCGATTTTTATGTGAAAACCAAAAACCTGAACCAAATTTCTTCAAAACTAAACCAAATTACTTATTCGGATTCGGTTCTATTTGGTTTTCGGTTTTTGCCAAAATACACTCGCCGCTAACAGCATTGCCCATACTTGCCTACGTAGGCCTAGCTTTTGTAGACCATGGGTTTTATTCGGGGTTGATGGTGTCGTTTGTGTTAGAGAATAATCTCCAAAATTGGAGATTACACATTTTAACAATTTGTGCTATCAACCTTTTCAATTTATTTATTTTTTGTGTTAGAAAAATAAAAAACCTTATCAATTTCTTTAGTAGTTTGTAAAAAAATTAAATAAATTCGTTCGATCTATTTTTATCGATAAAGAAAGGAAAAACGGGGAAATTTAACAAATACTTCCAGTACCATCTTTTGTCACCACAAGGAGTTCCCACTCCTACATGGCAAGTGAAAAAAATAATTATTTTACCCAGTCAACTATTTCCCATGGCTCTTCAACTTCCTACATTGCTTCCTGTACTACCCATGATATCATTGTTCTCTTGCTTTAGCCTCTCCATGGAATGCTTCTTTCTTCTCCAACAATTCATATGTGAGGAAACAAACAAGACTTTATGGTTTGCATCACTCTTTCCCTCCTCTTTCGCCTTCTCCTTCTTGGCTGCTCGTTTTTAAAATTTTTTGTATGTTTTATTTTTTAATTATCATATCAAAAGTTTCACTCGTTACATGAATAAGTCTGTATATAATTCCTCCTCATTCTTTTTCCTTATGATTATTGGTATAAATTAATATCTGTATTATAGTTTTTCTTTCTTTTTTGTGATGTGAATTTTTTTGTTATGAGACTTTTTATACTATAAACTCATGACTAATATGAAATTCTTCTATCTCAATTGTTGATAATCCCGGAAATTATTTTTTAATTATTCTTCAATCATGTTAAGGTTTTGTCATTTTTTAAACTTATCTTGTTTTAAATTACTGTTTTGGATAAAATATATTTATCAATATAATTCACCTGACAATTTGATTCCTGCGATATAATATCTTTTTCCCACTCCTTGGTGCTTGTAGTATAAGTGATGGATTATCTAAACAAGTACCGAAAAAAGGAACATGCCCTAAAATATCATTGGGAAAGATTATACCTTTACATTGCACTGGATATGGAAAATGTGGAGACATTACACAAAATTTTGGAGTACAAAAGATCTGGAACAGATTCCAATCACGTTCAAAATCGGTGATAACATGGTGATAAAAGTTTTGGGACGAAGGAGTATTAACTACGAGGAAAATCTCGATTTCATTGGCCTCCTGACTTTGCATATAGGCCTGGCAGGCTGCTAATCAAGCGAGTGAGTTGACTTATGTATGGTCTTTACTAACCGGTGACTAGAGCCCACAACCTCCAAGTAAGGAGGCTCCCCAACATCCATCCAACCATTAAACTCATAGGTGTTATAATTATTATTAAATTAGTCTTTATTATAATTATGTAAATAAAAAAATTACCACAATTGATCCCAAAGTTATTGCTTATATAGTAACAAGTCTTTTTTAGACCATCAATTAAGCTGATATTGTATATTGTACCATTGAGTAAAATTCTAGCTGAGTTACGAGTCGAGTTTGAGTCGACCTATAAGTTTAGGTTGGAGTTGAGTCGAACACTATTTTAGTCAAACTCGGCTCATGAAATTCGAGTTCAAGTATGAGTATTTAAATGTTAAGTTTTAAGTCGAGTCAAACATTAACGGTTCACGAGCTAACTCACTCAATTATCAGCTTAACTTACGAGTATCCTTATTATGGAGTGCTACCTCATTCACCATTACTCTTTGATATGGAAATTTTGAGAATAGAGTAGTAAAATATTATGTCTTATTCATGCTTATTTTGGACAAAAATTATTATTCTTCATTTTTTTTTACATTGCTATACTTAATTTTTTACTTTATATTTTTTATGTGTAGTTCTTGTTCCGAGGATATGGGCGAAACACTTGGTGTTCTTCCTCAAAATGAAAGTGAACTGAGCAAGAAAAATAATGAAAATGAAAATAGGCATGAAGATGAAGTTGTTGTATTTGAGGCATAGTTTTAAATACGGGATATAGTAAAATATGAAATATTTATCCTAGATTTTAGACTTTTTTGTTAGATTAATAAGTGATTGGTAGGAGTAAAATTTTTAAAAAATTTCTAAGACATATCATCAACTTAAATTGAGTTAACAAATTATTCCACATATTTAACTTAAAAGAATAATAATTTATTTATGATATTATTTATGAAATATCTAAGACATATTGCATCTTCCCTTTTTACGTACAAAATAAAATATATTACATATATATAATAAAATATGTTATCATGTATATAATAAAAATAACAAAAATCTATGCATTTTTCTCATATTTTTAGTTGTTTGTTTTGCAAAAAAATATATACTTCCAATCGATGTGGAAAAATATACCTGTCCCTGAGGTGGAAGATATACCTCGTCTGAAGGTGACATTCCCGTGGTGCATATGGTGCATTTGGGAATGTCATCTTCAGACCAGGTGTATCTTCCAGCTCACGGACAAGTGGTGGAAGCAAGGCCAAGCATGCTCTACTAACGATCTTCAGAAAGACTACTTCACTGCCTACTTCATTGTAAAGTTTGGAAGAAACAGGAAAACTCTCTCGGTTCTATCAACTCTTATTCCCGAGATTTTGTCTAGTGATGCAGTAATTATAAGATCTACAAGTTTGGTGTGAGATGGGTTTTCAACACCCAGCATTCATGGATGCATGATTTTCAGCATCCAAATGGATGCATGATTTTCAACATCAACTAAGGGGGCCAACCTTTGTCTACCATATTATGAATAATAAATCAATAATATGAATCTTCAATGAAGGAGAATGACCGAGTGATGACAAACATTAGACATCTATTCTTATTAATAAATGAGAGTTGAAAGTTGCACTTAGATGAAATTAAGAGATTCAACTAATCAAAAAATAAAAAAATAGAGAGAGGGAGAGAGAGAGAGAGAGAGAGAGAATAAATTACTATATATTTCTTCATTTAATTAGATTTTAACTTTGAAATTTGAGTCTTTTTCTAAAATATATATCAGATCATTATCGTCAATTTTATTATTTGATAAGGGTCTATTTCATTATTTGTCTGTCTTATTTAATTGGAGTCTATGTCTGGGCCGTGCATGATGACATCTTGCCCAATTAGTTTTAAATGAAGATGATAAGGAATAATCGTTCATAATAATAAATAATTGATGGTGTGTACTATATCTATTTCCCTAACTTCCTTGCATAGTTACGAAGTTTTTTAAAAGAACAAGTTATGAATGCTGATTAATTCAAAATATATTACCGAAATTAGTGAATTCAAATCCTCTCTATTCATGTGTATTGGATTTCACCACTTAGAAAATAATAGCATCATATAATAAATAGGAAACATACATATATGTAAGGTGCTTTCTTTTTGTTCCAGACTTATATGTAACTATACAAGATATCGTGTTGTCATGTGCAACCTATGTTAGAAATTAACTTCAATTTCATAGATAGATCACTATTAAATAATGAGATGGGTTATAATGATTTGATATCTTAGACATAAATTTTGATTTTATCTTTAAATGTACTCCTATCGATTATAAATCCGATAGGTAAGTGATGAAATATTTAAAACTTTGGATGAAAACATCATAAATGGTACTAATTGGTAACAATTAATAATTGTAATTAATAACACACATAACAAATTTATCTCTGAATAATTATCTTCTTCATATCAAAAGCTCTTAAAAACTCCCTTCAATTGATCATTATTTTTTTTATGTAATTTAGTTAAAAATGATTGGTTCTCTAAATTATATATTTTATATTATATTGTTTTTTCCAAGATAAATGATTTCTTTAAAAAAATTTTAGACTCACGGTTCACACCACTTACCCTCTAAGATTACCATTTCCTATTTAATGGTACACCAATTGGCCTCAAGCCTTCCAAACCTCTTTTCCTCTATGGGGTGATTTTTATTATCATAATTTGTCGATAACTTTCGCCCTCTTAGATCTCTTACTTATTATAACTAAAATCAACTAAGAATAACATTGGAAAAAAACAACCTAAGAATAAAATCTTCACAACATAATTAAAGGCTTTACTTATTATAAAAATGTAATTTTGCGTATGATATTATATTTAAAATTATATAAGTGGTTGCTTTTTCTACTAATAAAAGTACTTTTTTATACATTGATGTATTTGAAGAGCTTTTTACATATAAGGGCCCCAAAGTTGCGCGTTGCCACATATCTGGTTCTTTATATTACAATTACATATAAGAGGTTTTGGAATAATTTAGAATAAAATTACCTGTTGGTTCAAAATATTGGTTTGGACAGCCGTTACAACTTGAAAAGAAGGGAAAAGAAAGGAAAATTTTATGTGTCTCCAATAAAATGTCGATGGTGCATTAGGCTTCTATCTAGCAAGATCTGACAGGAATGGCTCTGACCTGGCTAGAGTTGCTCTACGTAACATTCCAAATCCTGAGCACACTGTCATACAGAGCACACTGTCATACAACTAACCATTAAGAACTATGTAAACTGAGACAAACAAACTAGAAACATACCTACTGGCTTGTCTCAGAGCAAAATTTGTACATGCAAGACTTGTAGTAGCATCTTCTATCTTAATCGACTAAGAATCGATTCTGGTACCAAGTTGTAACCCCAAATCCAATTCACTCTTAAACCGAATTGGAAACCAACTCTTAATTCGATTAAGCTAGTCGACCATAACTTAAACAGAAGGGATCTAAACTCTCTTGGTGTCTCAAGATGGAAAAATACTACAATGCGCAACCAATGCATATATGAGATGCACCCCCTAGTAGGATGTTATATAAATGTTATGACAATTAATCACACCTAAAATTAATTAAATTAAAATAAAAATTATAGAAAATTCTAAAATATAACAAGTTTTTCCTAAAAGTTAAATATGGGGCCACCTGTTTAACAAATATTTTATCACAACAATAATATATAAATTTTTAGAGCACAATAAAGTCACAACGGCAAAATATAAGTTTTACACTGGGTCTCAACTCGCAACTACGACACACGATCCTATACGCGAGAAAAGATGGAAAGGCTCCCAATAAGGAAAAGATGATACTAGTGAGGAAAAAGTGACGCTTTAAAGGAATCAACCCAAAGAAAATATTTTCCCTCAAGCTCTTCGAATAACTTCTCTAAATCCCTCTTTTTGTGAGCCAAATATGCTTACAAACTATCAAGATAATGTTTCATTTAACATCCAAAAATTCTCTTTTATACAGAAGAATATGTGTGAAATTTAAGAAGTCACTATATTAAACCTTCATAGAAAAGAACATAATCACACGTAATTATATTAAACACTAACCATTTGTGTGATAATAACAAGTCAAAAAAATTGACTATTGAATTAATGTGAATGGGTGTCAAAACACACTCATAATTCTAAATCCCAAAAATTCAATAAATAAAACTTATTTAAAACCATCCATAATTACCATTGCACTGATACGCTAAAGGTCCTAATTGATAATTTATGATATTAATTCCCAAAAATTAATTTAATTAAATACTATTTAAGATTAGTTCTAAGATTTACAAAACTCTAAATAAAATAACCTAATTATTTTCAGGGTTTACATCTACTCACTGCCGCTCGCCTCCCAACCTTAGTTGTTGCCGGCAGCACATCACCACCTCCACCTCAGCGCGAGTCAGTTGTCCGACTGATCCCTTCTCCTCTCTTCTCCTTCCCTTCCTCTACCCTACTTGCCTCCTTCCTACCGACTCGACCACTGGCAGCAGCAAATTGCCACGGTCATACCGGCCAGCTAGCCACACGAGGCCTCCTCCTCCTACCCTCTTTCTTGGCTAGCCCTAGCCCTAGCCCTACCCTCCTCTCTCCTTGTCATGCAGCAGCCACAACCACCACCTCTCCCTGGCAGCCGCAGCCATCGCTGCTATCATCGGCTTCTCTTGTGCCATCGTAAGCAATCCCTTCCTTCTTCCTATTTTATTCAATCACTTTGTGGTCATGTTATTGCATTTTTTAATAATTTTTATTGATATTGATGATGAATTTATAATGAAGTTAGTTAGTGAATGTGATTTCTTGATGATGTGAATTTAATTATGGTCATGGTATGGATATAAACATCTTTAGTTGCAAATAAAAACAAATACTTAAATGAGTAATCTTGAACCCTAATGTAGTACTTGTTGATGTGAATTATATCAATACGAGTAACTATCCTTAAATTAACTTTAACCTATGAATTACTTATCTCATAGTGACAGTTGGTGAGAGGGTCATCTATTCCCGAGGGATCTAATCATGGTTGCATAAATCGGAATCGGAATCGGAATCGGTTTTCCCGTGAATCGGAATCGGAATCGGAATCGGTCTGAATCGGCCAGGAATCGGTTCAGTTGAATCGGTTCAAATCGGTCATATACAAAAATTTGCCAACTCAGTTCAAAAATACCTGAAATACATAATTATATAATTTTTCAACATAAATACACAAATTCAAGTATTTATACAACAATCATAAAGGTATGTAATTATAACAATACAACGGTAGAGTCATACCTGAAAGAACAAATAAGAACATACCTGAAAGAACATACTCTTTATATAATTCAAATAAGAGCAAACCTGAAAAATATACTCTTTATGTAATGAACACAATTTTATATAATTACATACCTAAAAGAGCATCACAATTTATCAAAATTTCCACAATATCATAAGTATATACACAATGTTCATATATCATCATCTGTGTTCTATCAAATAATAACAACAAGACATTAATACAAGTCCAAAAAATAAATGTTCAACACAATTTTACACAGTGCTTAATACTAAATCATCTAAGTCATCATCTGAATCATCTTCGGAGTCCGAGTCATTATCACCAATCGGAATAGTAGAACTATCATCCGCATTAACATGAGACCCCTGCGTAAAAGGAGGCATAGAACTCCCACTCATATGAAGTCCTTCAGGTTCATGAGGCAAAGACAAATTTTGTTGGGAGTCAATATGTACATCAATATCAATATTTTGTCCACTAGGAAGAGGAGGCAAAGAAAAACCATCAGACGTAGTAGAACACGATCCAATTGCAGTTTTCAATGTGTTGCCACTTTCATTTGCTAGAAAGGCCTCTTCATCTGCACCATCATTGTTGCCAACATTGGTACCAAAGAAATCATCCTGTATAAAAAAAGTCATACCCTATTCATTTCAATTCAAAAAAATTCATACACAAAATCATGAATGTGATGTAAGGTTTATTTAAACATACCGATGGGGATGGGTTGTCCCGTTCTCCAACCCACTCATCTAACGAGTCTTCTAAACTCAAATGTTCACTAACTGCATCATATTTATGCCTCCACCTCAACTCGTTTTCTTTGACCCGCATGTTATAATGAACATATACAAGATCATTTACTCTCTTCCTTGCAAGTCGATTTCTTTTTGGTATGTACTTGGTCAAAAGTGCTCCAATTACGTTCACAGCCCGATGATGATGAAGTTTGACTAAGTATTCTAATAGCTAATTTTTGTAGTTCAGGGCAGCTTATACCATGTTGCTCCCACCATGATGCTACATTTGATAAATTGATTTACTTATAAGCTTGCAATAAATATGAAATCTGGAGAAAGGTGGATTTTACCTGGGTGGAGGACTTTTCTATTGGTAATGGCAAGAGAATGTCCAAAATCTCCTTTTGCAGATACAAAATCGGACCACTACAAAATATTAAAACAAAATGAATCATCATATTTAGTTATACATAAACATTTATATATAAAAATTAAAAATAATAGTATCTTAACCTGCAAAGATGCCATGGATCGAGCTACCTCATTGACTTCCAAACGACAAATGACATCATTGAATGCACGATACACCTCACTTGGCTACAAAATTATTCCCAATCAAACACAAGCAATATGAAATTGTTAAAAAAATCATAAAAGGTATGTAAGTCAAATAAGAGCATACAATGTTTGAGTGAGGGCGATAACGGGTTTGAGGATTAAGCATATATGCTGCAGCATGAAGAGGATGACAAAATTGATTCGCCCATCTCTTGGTGATGATATCAACAAATAACTTGTATCGTTCGACTTTCATGCCATGTACCTCTTTTATTTTTTCGATAGTCTTTTGCATTTCATCGTAAACAAATGGCATCGAAGGTCTTTCATCACTATCCACCAATCTCAAAAATCGAACAAGTGGCTCAATTGTTTTATGCACAAATTCCATCTTCTTCCAAAATTGTGCACTCAAGATAATATTTTCAGCTGCTATTCCATCCTCATCTTTTGCAAACTTCGATGATGAATACATTTCAGAAACAAACATCTTTTTCAGAGCCTGCTTGTGCTCCAGGAAACTAGCAATCGTCAAAAAATGAGTAGCAAATCGAGTTGCCCCAGGTCTCACCAATTCATGTCCATTTGTGAAATTATTCCTCATAAGAGCCAACAACCATGAGTGGTTGTATATAAGTTTGGTGACTTTCTGTGCATTCATAATACATGTTCCAACTTTCTTAATTTTTGCAAAGTCCTTCAGCATCAAGTTTATACAATGGGCAGCACACGGAGTCCAAAATAGATGTGGTCTCTTCTGTTCTAGCATCTTCCCTGCAGCTTTGTATGCCGACGCGTTATCAGTGATAACCTGCACAACATTTTCCTCCCCAACTTCTTCAACTACTTTGTCCAGTAAACTAAATAAATACGTAGCATCCTTTTTTTGTCTGAAGCATCCACTGATCCAAGGAAATACATTCCTCTTGGGCAGTAAACTAGAAAGTTGATCAAAGTTTTACCGGATTGATTGGTCCACCCGTCAGACATAATAGAACAGCCTGTTGTCTTCCAAGTTAATTTTATATCCTCTAAACTAGCATTTATGGAAGCCACTTCAGCAGTAAGAAGATTGCCTGACAAAGAATGTCTGCCCGGAGGTTTGATCCCTTGATTACCATATTTACCTACCACATCAATCATTTTCTAAAAGTAAGGCGAGTCTACAACATGGAAAGGAATGGCACAATGATAGAAGAATCGAGCAATGGCTGTGTGGAAGTGCTCTTTTGCTTTCTTTTCTATTGCCGTAGATAATCTCATTTGACCCGATGTGTTCTTCTTTTCACTTTCAAAAATAGGTGCCTTCCTCTTCGTATTTGACTTAGAGCACCTAACACTTTGCTCCCGAACTTCCATCTCTTCCATATCTGAGTCATTCAAACCATATGACCCTATTTCTTCTCTAATCTTTTGTTTTTCTTTCTTGGCCTTTTCCACACCTTTGAAATAATCTTTCATTTTTTGTGCATCTGCTTCAGGAACTTTCTTACAAGCTGCAACATTTCCTTTGAGTCCAGCAATATGTTGCTTGAAGCGATATATCCCTCCACTTATGGTTTTTCCGCAAAAGTTACAAATAACTTGCTTCTTAGATGCATCAAGTGGTGTGCCATATTCCCATCCAAAATCCATCTTCCCTGTGACTGACATCTCGAAATTTTGATAACTTCAAATGACTCTGTAGTTAAATTTGCAGCAAACTGAACACGAAGGCAAAGACAATTAACTGCAAAAACCGTCAATTACAGTTCCTAAAAACCCTAGCATATCAACACTAGCACACCAAAAAAATTCATCATCAATCAAACCACTACCAAGCAAATTTTCAAGACTTCCAAGCTATATTAGCACATCACAATTTGCACATCACGATTTGTACATAGCACATATTCGCACATCACAATTTACCGCACGCACAAAATTTCAATTTGGACATCACAATTTGCACTTCATATTAATCAATTAGAACATCATAGATAACAATTTGCACTTCATATTAATCAATTAGAACATCATAGATAACAATTTACACCTCACAATATTCAATTTCAATAAAAAAATCTAAACCAAGAAGACATTCTAGGTTGTTCAAGAGAAGGCCTAAGAAAATTCCATTCCGTTCTGTCAACTGCTCCATTAGCATATGCAGAAGTGCTTAAATTCTCCATGCCCATGAACTCCACTCAACTCGACTTCAAAAACTCTCGTATCAAGAGATTAGGACTTTGCTGAAAGTGTAAAACACCACTAAGCAAGAGACCCACCCAAAGCATGCACATTTTGAGGAGCAATTCATAACTCTAGGTACAGGGAAATCACGAGGATGCCCATCAGTTAGCGAGATAAACAGAAACAACAGAAGACGAGTCTATCCCAACAAACAACTAAGCCCCGAATAAGCACTAAAACAACAAATCGATGAAAATGCACACTTTGCATGCAAGAATGGATAAATAGGCGCTCAATTCGATAACACAGATCATGCAATT
This sequence comes from Piper betle, assembly GCA_033002965.1. Lineage (NCBI taxonomy): Eukaryota > Viridiplantae > Streptophyta > Magnoliopsida > Piperales > Piperaceae > Piper > Piper betle. The sequence continues at coordinate 144,349 of JAURVB010002040.1, forward strand.
ACGACAGATAACACAGATCCAATTACATAAATAGTCGCTCAATTCGATAACACAGATCATGCAATTCTTCTTCCACACATACATAAATAGGCGCTCAATTCTAGGTTTCTTCTTCTTCCACCTTATCCTGAAATCCGATAACACAGATCCAATTACCTCAATTCCACTCCATTATAGACGCTCAATTTACCAGATCATGCAATAATAAAAACAATACAATACAATAAGCCATAAGGAGGAGCAAAAAAAAAAAAAAAAACAGCAACAACAACACAAAATTAAACGTTTTTAAAATCCGAATGACGGTGATTGTTTACCTGGTCCACACGCAGCAACATTTCCCCATCAACTTATTCAAAATTCACATGCAGCAACATGGAAATATCAAAACGAAAACGCGATTTTTTACCTGGAATTAGTCCGAATGACGGTGGCGGAATCGCGGCGGAGGGCGGAGCTGAGGACGGCGGCAGCGCGGCGGAGGGCGGAGCTGAGGACGGCGGCAGACCGGCGGAGGGCGGCGGAGGGAACGCGGCGGCGGAATACGGGGGAGAGGGGTTTGATTTAGGTTTTTAAAATCTAAATTACCATTTTACCCATGCTTAAATAATTTAATCAAAATCATACCTAGGGTATTTTGGTAATTTTGTAAAAACCGATTCCGATTTAAATCGGCCGATTCCGATTCCGATTTAAATCGGTCGGAATCGGCCGAAAATCGCCGATTCCATACCCGATTCGGGGCCGACCGATTCGGCCCCGAAATCGGATCGGCGCGACGCCGATCCGATTTAAATCGGCCGATTCCGCACGGAATCGGCCGATTCCTGCATCTATGGATCTAATAACTCCATGTCTTTAGCTTCCTCACACCCGTAGAGGCGTGGAGTAGACGGGTACTATTATTTATAGCACAAGTTTAGACTTATAGTATCAAAGAGTATAGATGACGACTACTTGAGAGAATTCGGCCTTTGTGCTATGGACCAAGAGAAATATTGAGGTTTAGAGAGGGCTTATGATGCTGATTTTTTTAGAGTGTGACTTTAAGATAATGCCGAGAGTGGCAAAATACCGGTGACTTTGGGATGTCATCTAGTCTACAACTCGATGGTTCCTCAGTTGTTACCCTTAGAGTGTTCAGTTGAAGTTATGTGATTGTTTGCTGTACATGAGAGTTAGCTCTCATTTGTCAGTTTGATATTTAGTTATTTTCGGACTAGTAACACCCGTTGCTGGCGTTTTTCTATGATCTATATAGGTGAGGAACATGAGTGGGATATGCCTGCCTTGGCGGATGAGTAGTGATTACTATTTGCACACACAAATTTGTCGGGATGTGTATTACTTGTATGTTTTTGCTATGACATATGATTTTGTGATATGTTTTTTATATTATGTTTAAAGCATCTGAGATATTCTGATAAGCTCATATCCATAACATCCAAATTAAATGCACTATACAATATCCTCATCGTATAAATTCTTCCTTACTCCTTATAGGCAAGATGAGTGTACGCATCGGCTAATTGTTACAAAAATGACAATGGAGATGGAGTGGGCATCGACTTCATGTCATTGCAATAACATAGATCTCATTATGCATAATCTTAGTTATTACCCTTTCATAGTTGGTGAAGAATTGGTGAAGAACTTGCTGAGAATTCAGATGTTGCTTGAGCATCCTATTAAAACTCTCATACCTCTAAGTTCTCATTCCGCTGCCAAACATGTATGGCCTCTATACCATATGTTGCTTGAGCGTCCTATTGAAACTCTTATACATCTAAGTTTTGAGCATCCTATTGAAACTCTCATACCTCTAAGTTCTCATTCTATTGCCAAACATGTGCCAACTCTATACCATATGTTGCTTGAGCTTCCTATTGAAACTCTCATACCCTTAAGTTCTCATTCTACTACCAAACATGTGCCACCTCTATACCATGGCTCACCTTTCTTTCTCATCATATAACTCTTTCATCCAATTGTTGTCCACTAGACCATATTTTGATATCAATTCTTTCCAAGCACGTTCAAATTCATGAGATTCATAGTACTCGTATATGCACTTTCTAAAGTCCTTAGCGAACATTCCTTCTCAAATTCGTCAGAATCATAGTACTCATACAAGCACTTTCTAAAGTCCTTAGTGAACATTTCTTCTTCAATCTCCTTATTAAATACCTTTCCTATATTCTTAGCACAATTTTGATACATATGCTAAATACACACGCGGTAAAGCCAATAGAATAGTTTTGTCATTCCTCCATTAGTATGTGTGATGATCGTTTTCAGTGCCTTTCCCCTCATAGTCTTTATAAACATGTAAACAACCATTCAAAACTTATATTGTTCTCATCATACATAAGTGTACTCCCAAATATGAAAGTCATCATATGCTGGTTGATGTTGGGCCCTTAAAAGTGACATGAAATAAGTTTCATAAGCCTCTCTTAATCTAAACGTTAGCTTAAGGAATAAAACTTTTCTATTAGCATATATAAAAGTCCCCAGTCACCCCTAAACTAATGTGGGATTAACCCAAATTCTCCCCCTCACATATCAGACCATCCAAATCATCTCCCCTCACACATGCTAGGTCTACATATTATAGTGATCCCTCTCACACATGCTAGGTCCACATATTCTAGTGAAGTTCCTTCGAATTGATATCATCTTAATGTGAGAGGCCCCTCACTCATCAATTATAGTGAAGTGTCAGGAGACTCCAATTCGAAGTGATCTGATCCAATCTTAACGTGAGAGGCCCCTCACTCATCAAGCCACCCAAATCATCTTCACTTTACACATGCGGGATCTGACATGTTATAGTGAGGTTATTCGATTAGTTGACTTTCCAATTCAAGCTAATCCAATCTTAACGTGAGAGGTCTCTCACTTATCAAGCCACCCCAATCATCTCCACCTTAGCTGACTTACCACGATCTGATACAACTGTCCCATACTTTGATACCATTGTTGGGTCCTATAAGCCCCCAAAAGGGACTTGAAACAAGTTTCATATGTTTCTCTTAATCCAAAAATTAGCTCAAGGAATAAAACTTTCCCATTAGCCTATATACAAGTCCTCAGTCACGCTCAAAACTGATGTGAGATTAACCCAACAGTTGATGCCAACACATACCCAGGGGTCCTCCTGCGTTGTTTGTCTTGTATGTAGTGTCCAAGCATACTATATCACCAAAGTACTAGTAGTCAACTATGGACATTCCATACGTCCAGCAAACATTTGTAACTTATCCATCTTCATCTATCTGTATATCATAAGTAAGTGAATGTTTCACTATTTTTTTCCCATGCAGATAATCACATAATACTGCCACATTGCCATTCTTGGTCTGCTCTTCTTTTCTTCCACTCATGTAATTGTAGTGGTTCGGTTGTGCAAAACCCAGCTTGTTGAAGCCATTTGCTTTGCACACTGAAATAATCAAATGCTTCTACATGACTTAATCTTGCATCTTCCGCCACATTCATAAAATAATTCCATCCATCTTTAACTTTTCTATGGGATCGCAATGTGTAGACTTCATCCTTTGACATTAGTTGGTGATTGTTTTCCTTCCAAAATCTGGCCACCATCCAAGTCCCATCTCCATTTGCTTGTAGAGTCATGTGAGCCTTGCAGAATGAGTGCAAATTTTATTGTGAGTGATGTAGATTAGCAGGTTCATTACCCTTCGTTTGTTTTCCACCTTCTTTGGAGCAGCATATTGTCCTTTGACAGGTTCTTCCATCCTTCTTTTTGCTCCTGATCTCCTTGTTCCAAACCTCTTTACAAAGGCATAATCATTATAGAATTTGAAGGTGTCCTCTCAGTTGCAAACAACTTTTCGATATAAGGTTCCACCTCATGTGCCTCCTCACACACGTCTACTCAATTTTAACATTCGTTCGTATCCGAAATGATGATCTCTGCTGCTTTGTTCAAGGCTCCTCATGATACCAATCCACGCCATTGGACACCTCATCCTCATAGAGATGGTACAGCTCGACAACCTCACCTTTGTCCTCACAAGGTGATGCATCGTCATAAAGCTCTCACAATGACATCAATGAACACCTAACACTAGGGTTGTTCCTAGTCTGATATAATTCGCGAGTTTTAAGAACTCGGCTCGGCTCAACTCAAACTCGATGATAAAATAACCAGACTAGGTAACTCGAAATTATCAAACCGAATTGACTCCTTTCTATATGAGTCAGTCCCGAGTTTAATAAAACTCAATTCAAGTTCGACTTGTGAATCAAATCGATTTGTAACTCAACTTGATTCGACTCAGAATAAACTCAGCAGACGTTTACTATTCCCAATTTCCCATACAACATACTAATATACAAAAAAATTCCAAGTTTCCAACTTGCATAATTATTATGGTGTACATTTCCAATACACCTAATTGACATTTTCCAACACATAATAATGATTAAATACACCCCTAATTAGTATTTTCCAACTCATAATAATGACCATAATACAAATTAGAAAACAACTAGCAATACTAATTAGTATTGTTGCTGCTTGCCACCTAGCAACTGTTAACATTTGATGTACATGAGGGATAAAAATTAGCAGCTAACTCATTGCAATCATTACTCATTACTATTAGTAGCATACATTGCTTTGCAGTTCAAACTTCAAACTCATCAAGACATCAACAGGTAGTTCGAATATACACTTGCAATTCATACTCATCAATAGCCTACGAGAAGAAGTCTTTGTCACTGGACTCATTGCTATTTGAACCAATTCAGTCAATCTAGACTTCTAGTAGCACTCATTCACTCATCAGAATTATATAAGTATCTATTGCCGCATTGTTGTTTTAGGGCATTCTCGTAAGGATATGCATTATAAAAAGATAGACACAAAAATCCATACTACTATCTAGGATAAGAATTAAGAACGGAGAGATTTCTCATTTTTATGTAAAAAAATGAATGACAAAAAAATCCCCCACGCCGTCGCCCAACGTTGCTTGTCGCCTGCCATTGCCTAACGCTACCCGTCACCCGTAGAGCTATCCGTTGTCGTAGCTGCTCATCACCCGCCGTCCCCCATCGCCTATTGCCTTGCTGCAAAGTGTACAAAGTTAGATGACAAGATAAAAAATGTAAGATTATAAAAAGATAGACACAAAAATAATAAAATCCATAGGATAAGAAGGGAAAGATTTCTCATTTTACTGAAAAAATAAACGACAAAAAAAGTCCCATCCCCCCCTCATCACTGCTTGTCACCTGGCATCGCTCGCCATTGCCTGCTGTCACCATTGCCTGCCGTTACCTGTTACTGCCAGTCGCCGCCTGTCGCCTATCATTGCTTGTTGCCCGTCGCCTATCATTGCCTGTCCCTTGTCGCCCATCACTGCCCGTTGCCACCTATTGCCGGTTGCTGCCCGTCGCAGCCCATCGCCTGTCACCACCTATTGCCCGTCGCAACCATTAATGGTTGCCGGCTACTAGCTACCACAACTTCTCCCAAACCACTGCCGCTCCTTCCCCCATCCCAAACCCTAATCGAAAACTCGAAATGGCTTAACTTTTGCTTTTATGCGGGCTCAGGTCGAGCTCAATTCATAGTTGTTTAAGTAATCTGAGTTGAACTCAAAATTGTAAAAACCTGACCCGGACCGAATAAAACTTGAGCTCGTTAAAATCATAAAAGAGCCGGTCGCGAGCTTTAGAAAAATCGATTCACATCGGCCCATGAACAGCCCTACCAACACCCAATGAACCTACATTAAAATATATAAATTACAGTGCCCCTATATTAAAATATATAAATTACAACCCCTATGTCAACTAATCATGTCTTTAATGCATCCACACCTTCACGGAACGATAAACACACTTCCACATTCTTCACAACTCACTTGTGTATTGGCCTTATTCAACAATTAGACGTATTTACGAGAGAAAAGTCTCTTGCCTAACGATCTCCCATTTACGACAATAATTTTGTAAACAAAACTTATTTTATAGATGATTTTTTTATAAAAGGATTATTACAACAAACAAGCGCCTTCAGGACATGCAAGAAGTCACTTGACTTACTCTAAACTCACTTACACATTCATCATAAACTCACTAGCCTATTGGTCGTATATCGCATTTAACCCTATTTAAGACCTCCAACTCACCATCAAAACAATACCTATTTTATACCCCTTTTTTCTCTCCAAAAATAAATAAATTAATACATCTATTTAATATTATTAAAGTTTCATCTTATGGATGGCAGACTCAAATGACAATGAATAGAACTTCGGCCCTTCTCCCATCTTCTGCTTCCCACTTCCGGCCTCTTTCCAACCTCCACTCGTAGGAGAGAATGAGAATTGGTCTATACTCATCGTGGGAAAATCCCTGCCTTATTCATGGCAGGAACTTTGTCTTCTAGCACGTCTAGAGCCATCCATATATGGAAGTCCTAAATAGTTTTGGAAATTAAACTATGGATGAATCTTTCTCTTCTCATGGCCGCTATCGAAAGATTAAGCAACTTAAGAATTGAGAACAACAAGAAGACCGGTGACTCAAAATGTCGGGAGCATGGTTTGTATCGGACACACACGGGGGTGAAAGACGGATTGGGTAATGAAGTCAAGCAACAGAGAGTTATCGTGCCGACCTTTGGACTGTTCACGTGGACCAATCAAAAGAGGCGTAATTAAGACTCAAAAACTTTGGGGCGTGGGTAAAATTTGTTCAAAATAATAAAATCTTAAAGCATATGGTACATACATTTAAACTCACGTTAAAAAAACTTTATAGAGATTTAAAGGTAATTATAGAACTTATCACCAATTTTATTTCCTTTTAGAAAAAAATTATCTCAAATCTCTAAAATTTATAAAAAAATTCAAAAAAAATACAAAAACCACACTTTTATTTGAACAAAAAACGTGCTGGCCTGATTTCTTAACTTTACATCTACTCTTTGATCTCTCATGAGGCAGACACTTTATTCCCTTCATCTGCTTCGCTTTACTGTTTTTAGCTGTCTTTTTTCTCCTGTCAGTACTACCTAGCCATCCTTTACCCCCAAGCTCTCTTCTTCCCAACCCAGAAACTGAACTCCACCTCTCAATCTCTCAGTATCTCCAAAAATGCAAACAATCTTCACCCTCTCCGCTGCCCACGGCCTTCCGGTCTCCATCACCGGTGGGATCACGCATCGCCTCAACATCTCAATGGAGTACTCCATCCTTCTCTCTCTCCCTCTCTCTCTCTCTCTCTAGATCTATGTAAAAGTTGGGAACCATGTTTCTTGTTTTGCACCCTTCTTAGGAATCATGTGCACCAATTTTTTCTGGTGCAGGATAGCTGATCATGAGCGCCAGGCAGAGGCACTGAGAAAGAGATCCAGAGAGAGTTTCCCACCAAACCAGGACATGGGTCTGATGAAGTTGTTGGAGAAGATCATGATGGAGGGGATTTCTGAAGATCTTCAACTCTCTTGCAGGCTCTGCTCAAGGGCAGCTTAGTGCTGCAATTGCTGGGATTGATCTGTTGTTTACCTGGTTGTTTGTAGCTTCATAACTCAGTAAATTTCATGGGTTGTCTCCTTTTCATCATATTCCAAATGTTATGATTTCTAGATGCTGATCTGCATTAGAACAAATTGATCTAGTTCGTCATCAGGCATGTTTAGAAGTAGGAAGGAGGGTGCCCTTTATGTGAAACAGTTGAAAAGAGCGTGATCATCAACCATCATCGTATATTCTGTATGTATCTCCAGTATGAAAGCATCAATAAGATGTTTGTTCTTGTTTTTGTCTGTGATGGTAAGAAGGAGGTAATCTCCACAAAAGGTGAAAGAACACGAACATTGGGGGCTGGTGAGGAGGCTATTACACCCATTTATGCATTGGATGGTCACACCATAAATGTCCATGGAACTTGGCCATCATGGGTCCGTGCCCTGGCCAAGTCACCACCACTCCTTCAAAAAGAGCCCCACTTTGTTAATGGCAATAGAATTTTATCGGTCCGCTTCCATGTTCATATGCTAATCTTTGAACGTCACAAGGAGTCTACCATTGATAAAGATTAGCAATGCTTTGAAGGAAAATATAGATTAAAATGTTGAGTAGTGATAAGCAAGTTTTTGATAAGAACCAAGATCATGGATGTCTTCTTCTTCTTCTACACTGTAGCTGACAAAGGCAAATTTTTGAAAGTAGGCTTTGTCCTATTTCTTGTTCTGGGCAGGCCAGATCGTACGAGTTGATGTACTGCACACAAATTTTGCAGGAGGGTTTCAAGTGGTTTTTGCTTACACCATTGAGGTCATGTTTCTTTCGGCATATATTATTTTTTGTGTTCTTACTGAGAAAGGATCCCTGCTATTGCTATTTGAGAGCGGTTGTGGAAGAGATGCACTCCCACCCAGTTTGCGACATTGTTCTTAAAATCATATTGACTCATCTAAAGATGAAATCTTTACCATTACAGAGCTGTTATCACATCAAGTATTCTGTTCTATCTAATTATTTACACACAGAAAGGCTGCTCGATACCTGCGGCAAACCTGGTCTATTACTTCCATAATGAAATGTTATCATTGACCATGAATTTACTTTTCTAAAAGTTTTTAATCTAATATTTTCACACAAAAAAACTTTTATTCTACCCCCATTTCTTACTTTCCAATCTTTCTCATCGTCATCTATGCCGAACCAAAACATGGAAGCACAGTTGCCCTTCGAAGGGATTTTTTTTTTTGCTCATCACAGCCTTCTCATATTTTGCTTACCGTACCACAACATGGATGCACAGTTGCCCTTCGAAGGGATATATATATTTTTCTCATCACAACCTTCTCATATTTTGCTTATATATAATTTCACTAGCAAAGATTGGGATAGTGAACTATTTCTAAAGGGTAACTTGGAAAGTAACAATTATAATTGATGCTCATATCTATTCCCAATGGCCAATGCTACCAATATGATATGAGCATCATCCTACAAAGTCTATATCCTTTTCTCTACTAACAGGAATCATCTAGATTTACCTTGAATTAGTATCAAGAATTACATAGTTTCAAGTCAAGTTATTTTAGTTCGAATTTGAGTTAACCATGATTGAGTTTGAATCGAGCTTTGGTTTCGAGTCTTATTTTAGTTCGAATTCAAGTTGAGCATAATCAAGTTTGAGTCGAACATTGCCCAATTTAAATTTTATTACTATAAGTTTGAAGATCTAGTTTGTTTTGTATAATGTAATATTTTTAATTATCTTTTGTAAAAATACAAATGATATTATCCTTAATTAATAGTCATATAATAATTATTAGATTATTTTGATTTAATTATTTTATACCAAATTTTCATTTTGAATATTATATTAACCATGTATTGTTAAAGAAAAAAATACTAACAATTTGTCGATTTGAGTCGAGTTTTAAGCCAAATCAAGTTTTTCTATGTCAAATCAAGTATAGTTTGATATAACTCGAAACCAACTCTATTTTAATCGAGTTGAATCAATTTTTTTAAGGATCGAGTTTCGAATCGAGTTTAAAATAAATCAAATTTAAGTGGAGCCAAGTCGAATTACAAAAACTCGCGAGTTAATACAACTCGTTCCCCACCCCTTAACTAAGCCACCAAAATTTTGTCATATGTAAGTACATAGATTTTAGTTGAAGATTCATATACCAATATTTTTTATATGAGTTAGAAAAATTTGGACATCGTGTTGGTGACTTGGTAAATTATACCATTTGTTTTATGTGATTATCAAATTCTCTGCATTCTATAAATTGAATCTATTTAACATTTGAGTAATGCTTGACATGAGTAAAAATCTGACTTTTTTCCAAGGTGAAATTGAGCAAATCGGATTCTTCCATTTTAATGGTTCACACAGAGAGGATATTGTCTTATGGTTCACACGGAGGATATTGTCTTTGTTTACATCTTAAGACATTTCTCTTTATGAAAATAATCATCTATACATAAGATTCGCAGGAAGGTAGGGTTGTCAAACCTAATAAGATGTCGTCCCCTCGGATCTGGCCCCTTGGTTGACGACATCCTTTTTTATCGGAGGACACCCACCTTTGATGGTGATGTGGTGTGAGTGGGTTTATTTTGCCTCGTAGAAAACCTAATAAAATGTTCATGTGATGCACACAAAAATCTAAGCATTAAAAAATTAGAAAGCTAAAAAATATCATAAATAATCACGTATCTCATTTTTTTATCACACACCGCCATAAATTAAAATTTTTATCAATAATAAGAATAATTATCTACTAAGTAGATGTAAGAAATAATCAACATCTAAATATGCATTGATAATAAGACCTATTTATTATCAAAATTGTCATGTGGATATTTAACGAGGGGTAATTTCTTTCAAGTTGATTTTTACCCAATAATAAACAAGTTGTGAATTGTTCTTTCTCGTGATTCATTTTATTTAATTTAGACAATATCGACCATTTACTTTTTTAGGTAATAGAAATATCCTTGACTCGGTTCTTAATTTTAAAACTATAACCTCTGCGAACTTGATTTCTAATTTTCAAAACTATACATTTTTTATCTTAATCATAGTCCACACTTAAGATTTTCACCAACCTTATTACAATTTTGATTATGACTTTAATTTTTGACATTAAAGTTTTAAAAAAAGACATTGATAATATTTTTCCCAAAAAGTTTGGCTTTGATGAATACTTAGGTGAAATATTGATTGGGAGGGGCTCAAACATAGCTGAAGAGATATATGACACATACTTCATACATTTGAAAACCATTAACTAATAATGAAGACTAAGACAGTTGAAGAGATGAAGTATAAAAATCTAATATCAGATACCTCATTGCTTTTCTGTTTATTTGGTGCCATCATAGCTCCTCTTGAAGCTACAGAATACATTTCAAAGCCCAGAATAAGGGAGTTGACAATTCATGGTGCTTTGCATTTGACCAAGATGCTGCCCTTCAAATCAGGGTGTACTAAAGATATGTAAAACTCCCGAGTTCAAAGAATCAAACATTACTATACCGAACAAATGTGCAGTGTCGAGAATGCTCAATCGATGACTCCTGCAACCTGTTACAGATGACAAGAGCACTGGACTTTATTCGGGAATACCAATGTTGCTAAATCTACAAATGGGCGGATGAAATTATTGGCTGATCAATAATTTACTCCACATAGTAAATTCATTGTTGCATCTACATGTTTGCATATTGCAGCAGAACACCCAAGACACGTATGTCGTTGTTGAGCCTCATTGTTTGGTGGTTTAACAATTGAAAACGTTGCAAGTAAGTATGCAATATTACCTTCACAGTATTGAACATCGTTGTAGGCCAAAAGTTGAGAGGAACCTTCGACCACTGGACCAAAAGTGTGAGATCCGGCCGACAGCAGGGACAGGTTCAGCATCTCTCTCTGAAGCTTCTTCCTCTCCATTGGGTTCATCACTCTTTTCCCCATCACCTTCTTTATTGTCAATGCTAACTTCTGCAATTTCACCCGGCTTCTTGTCAAATAAACCTTTGAACTGCCTTCGTGCCCTTTTCTCAACATCCTGCTCCACAGATCATGGGTCAGTCGTACCACAAAACTTTTTAAACAGTTTTTACTAGGCAATAATATATGCAAGCCGTGAAAACTATTCAAATCGAATATGCATCCAAATGATATCCTACATCTGCACCACGTTATCATTAAATTGTCTCCTAGGTATCTGGCAGCTAATTTACCAACAATCTTGACATTCACCAAGATGCTGTATCCTATGTGATCCCATCTGGATGATGAAATTAAATGACAACAAACTTTCAACAGATTAGTATGAGAACTTTTACCAGCTCCATTTGCCGAAGTTTGTTGAGAGCAGCAGTTGCATCAGGTTCCGAGGTCTTGTCCAGAGTAATCATCTATCAAGCCAAAGAAATATCATTCTACTCGAACCATATGGCATGCACATTAATGCAAGTCAAGGACATTCGAGGACATTTATTAAGCCTAAGTGACATTACCTTTTTAAAATCACTTCTTGCTTCCTCAAAATCCCCGGCTGACATATATGCCATTCCACGCCGATAAAGAGCTTTCACATGAGCAGGGCTTGCATCTAATACCTGTTGATATAGGAAGTATGGGCTATGAAAATCACATAACCAGCTCACTGGAGTATTTCTAACTTTAAGGGCAACCTCAATTGACTCTCTTACCTTATTGCATGTTTCTATAGATTTTCGATGCTCCCCCAACTTATTAAAGCATGCCGCCAAATTCAAGTGTAGTGAGTTCTGCATGCAACAGAATTGAATTTTATTCCTAATAGGGAAAATGTGTAAAGCATGAGTTATTTTCTTAAATAAAAACAAAGAACAATACCTATTTGACTATTTCACTATTGCACCAGCCACTTAATTGTGTTAGAATAGATTGGTTATATTCCAACCAAGCACATATGAAATGTAAGAATCAGAGAAATTCACCTATGGTTTGTACATACCCGAGAATTTAGAAAAATTTTCCCTTCCTCATCATCTTGAGGATTAACATGATTATACTCCCGAAGAACCTGCAATATAGAAGTAGTCATTTTAGCATTAGGCCAAAATTACCAGAAAGATAGTTATATTCTGTATTTACAATTCTGAAAAACGTAAAATGCATGCCTTCTCATACTTTGCCTTGGCAAGTTCAAACTTCCCTTCTTTGAATAGCCGGTTCCCCTGGAAAAAATAAGACAACAGTTTTCCTACTCGTTATAGCATACATGAAACACCACGCATGCTCCCCCAATAAAAGAAGAGGTTTGATGCCAAGAAATTCATTTGGCCATAAAAAATTTCCAGTTCTCAATGGATTCTAAGTCCTAATATCACATGGATCCAAAATTAGGATTCTCGGTTTTTACCCCCTTTCAGGATAATAAGTGGAAGAAGAAAATTATCACATACTGTGTTCTTTATCTTGTCAGCTTCATCAATTATACTCTGAAAGTTCAAACCAGTCCAGTCCTGCAAATAAGACCGACATTGCAACATTTAAAAAGTCTGGAAACAGATGAAATCAATACCTCTCACCTTAGAAAAGAACTGATTCCTATGAATCATTGAAAAAATTCTAAAAAGAAAGACCTGGGGAAGTGCTATATTACCGAATAGCTAATCAAATTACAGGATGCCATTTAAACAAAGTTTCTGTAGACTAGTTACTAACTTTGTTTGCTTGGTCACATTATTTCTGCATGGATCATTGATTGAATTGAGAAGCCAATCAATTGGTCATGTACAATCCAACCCCAGCATAGTTGAAATAAGGTGTTGGTTGATGATGATGGTAATGGTCGATTATCACAGCCCAAAATTTTTAGGCATTCAAAATATAACAGCTTCAAACACAAAGAGCAGTTGGGAAATTACCTTAGCCATTTCAAATCCAAGCAACTCAATTTCCCACTGCACATGAGCTCCTTCGGGAACATTGGGTGGTCTGCTCATGACCAAACAAACACATCTTACCATTTCTTATCGGCTACAAAGTAAAAAACTACTCTAGACATCATAAATGACTGTAGTCTACATCCAACCTTGGAAATTTGTCATAAGCATAATCTGGAGGACATGTGACAAGAGCTTTTCTCTAGGAAGCATGAGCCGAACACACATTTCAAATCCTTCAGGGACCTTACATACGAAAGAAACAACTTCATGTCAGAATAAGAAACTATCAAATGAATGCAATAGCTAAAATTATAGTATCATTACACTTTCCAAAAAAACCTTGGAAAAAGAAACTGATAGTTGAATGACATGGAACTTACAAGCCCTTCTCCAGAACTGAACTCCAATGGTTCACCATCATTATCAATTCTTGTATCATAGAATACAGTTTTGTCTTTGTTGAGAAGAAAACCCTTGTAATGCACTCGAAGTAGACTATCATGAAGGGGACAGTCCATTGGAAACTCACCTGATAGAAGATAAAATGTACGCAGATGCTTTGACCATTTAATATAAAGGAGGTGATCATGATGGGAAGAAAGCATCAGTGACAGAATTTATCATTTATAATGAAGACATTAGCATGAATGAAAACCTTCTCCATCTACAATCCGCCGCTTTATGAGACGACCATCTCCAAGTACATCGCGCACCTATTAAACCAATATTTTAATGTAAGTCCCACAAATACTATTGCTCAGAGAAAGTCTCAAGTGAGTTCTTCCCCGCCCATTCTAATAGGTTCTCTAGATACACAGAATGGCTTATCAATAATATGCTGCATTTTGAATAATACCTGAATGAAGTGAATCATTTCCACTTCAAACTCAATTTCGTTGACACCATCCACCATTGGAATAAGAGAGGAGTTACTCAAGTAAGTACTACTGACATATATCACTGCTTTTTCTCCACGGGTCATGGTCCCTAATCCCATCTCAACTCCTTTAGGTACCTAAAACAAAACATGTTGTCAACAACACAAGTAAGAGAACACTGACAATAAAAGCTCACTAAAGAAATGGCAGGATGAGTATAAGTATTTACTGACCTCATTTTTCCCCAACGTGAAGAAAAACGGTTCTCCTTCCATATGTGAAAAAATGACAGTTCCATCATTTTTCTTTGCAGCAATCCTTAAGTTTTTTTTTTTTAAATAACCAGCAGAACATATTGGTATTATGCTTTCTAAATGTTGGCACAAGGAAAAACATATACAGAGAATATTTACCACAATTTTACTTCATACGGTTCTCTTGGTGATTCCCATCCTTCCCCTTCACGTATTACCTAAAGCACAAAGAAAAACTGAAACCACATCAGACCTAAAGAATAATTCAAATGCATCTTTTTGAACACTTGGCAAATTTACGGGTCCAGAATTTACAATGATTGGCTAAAAATTTTCAAACTGAATGTTATTTATACATTGCAAAGTACATACAGAAATGTTACAACTGAGAAGGCTATTCATTCACATTAAGTGTGGTAATCACAACTTTAAATTCGTTGAAAAGAATCACCGACAGTCTCATAAGCCTTCTACTTCATCATTGAATGGCTATTTATTTAACCATACAAGCCTTTGCATCAGTTGTGAACCTTATAAATCCTCCACTTATAACCGTTTGATCCCTCTCTTCTGTAACAGAATCTAAGTGAGAATAACAGCCAGTACAAATCCCTGGAGGAGCACCACAAATACATGATTGCAATCAGCGACCTATAAGAATCTAATTTTTACACCGCCAAAGTAGTTCTTCAACAAAACCATGAACATGCCACAAATTTCTACTTTTAGAAAATGGAAGTTTCTTGTTCAAATACATCTTTTCAAAATACAACAGCATTCCCTACAGATACTCATTTCAGGAATATTCAACCTTTCAAATTGTGACTTATGGCAAACTGAAATTTTTTGTAAATGTCGCTAAATATACCTTCTTCAACACTCCCAAATCCTCACTTATGACCTGGGTAAAGAAATGAAAGGAAAAATTTTGGTCATTAGCAGAACAAAATATTATCCTGTCAAAGCTGTTATAAAGGAGGGACGAGCTCACTAATGAAAAGAATGGTCAAGTCATTTTAGAACAATGAAAGGAAGCTGTAATGATCACATGCATAAATTGAATAAGAAAACATAGTATCATACATAAGGAATACAATGAATATTGTTATATGTCATTCATAAACATATGACACGTAAAGTGAGAACCAAATTATGTTCTCCATGTTCAGGCAACACGCAGAAATAAAAGTTTCAAAGTATTGGATGAGAATCTGGAAAACAAACAAAAAAAATACTGAAAGAATTAATGAGAGGACTACCTACCTTTACTTTGAAAAAATCTATCATTTCAATCTCAAAGTGAAGATCATCATCTATTGGAAAAGCATCTGGAGCTTTTACTGGACAATCGTCCTCACCATAGTGCAGTTCAGGCTTCATCTTCAACTGGTAATTTTACAGGAAGACAAAAGAAGCCATTTAAAAAAAGTTTTAAATGCAATACCAATATTTCTACATTTTCAACAGATAAATAAATCCTACTCAAATAGGTGGCCAACATAAACAAGAAGCCAAAATGGAAAATTGCAGCTTACTCAATTTGAAATTTTCCAAAATGCTATTAAAAAGCTAATTCTCTTAAAAGGTGCAGGCAAAACAACTCATACCATTGCAACTTCGCCCTTCAACATGGTGGGAATTCCTTCCAACAAACCAAGCAACATTTTGCTTTTACCCAATACATATTTCTTTGGTATACCCTCACCTATCACACAAGGCATAAACTACTCAAGTTGGTGCAAAAAATGCGTTTGACAGGACTGATGCAATCAAGTATTACATAAACACATTCGGCTACATATGTCTGCACAGCAAAATATAGACTACCTCCATGGTCCAATCTTGTGGATTCAACAACCACCCCATCCAATGTCCGCACTGTGCAATGAACCATAACCTGCAAGGGAAATGAAGTGCATTACAGGTCTATGGATCTCAATAAAAGGCAATGAGGAGCCAATCACTAATACATGCCACTTCTGCAAACCTGATGTCCATCGGCAGGTTTTGCAGTGCCTTCTCCAGGCCTTATAATTGCTTTCATCAAACTCTCTGGAGTGATCTTCTTCTTCCTAATTACCAAACACGATTATTACAAAATACAGTCCATATACATATAGTTAGTATTCACAATACAAGCACACCATCCACTCTAATGTAAGGAAAAAAACACTTAGCGTTTTGTTGGCATGAAAGAATTGTAAAATATAGGAAAATTTTAAGTGGTCAACCCTACCAAAAGCAAAATATATTAACTATATTTTATATAAAAAGTAGCATTTTGCGGACAAAATAATCAAGATTTCTTCCAAGCAGTAGTACCCCATAGCAAAAAAAAAAAAATCCTACTGTTTCTTTCTCAACAACACAGGAAAAGTAAATTTTGTTTTTGATAAAAATACACTTTTGGTAAATTTTTTTTCCTCAAAAACACAGAAACAGGAAATCATGATACACTAAATCACTACTAAATTTAAAGTATATTTAATAAATACACTTTTGGCTCAGTTGAGCATTCAATTTTTTTAGAAACCAAACGGATCCTTAGCTGATATAATGGATAAAAAGAGGCCGAATACCTATAGTTAGTAATCAAAATTCAAGCACATCATCCACTCTAATTAACAAACATTATCATAAATAAAGACCATACCTATCATTGGTATTCACTATTCACGCACATCATCCACTCTAATATACCCAAAAAAACAACTGAGCTGACGTAATAAACAAAACCAATCATAAAAAAAGGCCAATCACCTATATCGTATAGTCTGTGTTCAAAATTCAAGCACATCATCTACTCAAATTTTTTCCAAGAAACGAAAAGAAAAAAACACTAAGCTGACATATCAGCTGAATAGAAAAAATATATGAGATAGTGATTGAAAGTGGTGATTTTGGAAGAGAATAAAATGCCACCTCTTCTCTTCGTCAGTAAGAGGTTTCTTCTTCCTACCACCAAACTCCGTGCCAGCAGCAACGTCCTGCTCCGTACCCATCTCCCCAGAGCTCCACAAACGGGTAGAAAGGGCAACACCAAGCCTCGACGACTCCCGAAGTATCAATCTTTGGCACAATTGCGGGTGGGAGAGGAAGAAAGGAAGGATCTTGTCGGGTGATCAGTGGTTGGATGGGACGCAGGCGGCCATGGTGGGTGGACGAACTCGAGGCCTCGTTGCCGGCAAAATCCAACGGCTCCGTTTTAATTGTGGGTCCCACAAAGTTGCCTGAACCGAATCGAGATTTACTTGGTTCGGACCAACACATAATATAATTTTCGTGAGTCAATTCGGGTCGAGTCGAGTTGTTACCATGCATTGTTTGTTACAATAATTAATTTTTTGTTATGATAATTAGTTTAAAGTATGCTATAAAAAATTAGCGTGACCATCGCTGATCACATTGTTGGAGCAGACAACTCTAAAGACTTTATGATGTTTAGTCTTGCACTTTTATTATGGCTAATGATATTTCTTATTAATAATTTTATGAGAGTTATTTAGAAATTTAAATTAAAAATAGGTGACTGAAATCTATAACATTATAAAAAATCTCGGTATCATATATTTATATGTACATAATAATAAAAATGATAGAGTAGAAAACTTGGGAATCATTTTTAGAATGTTTTTGAGTTATAAAAACATCATAATAAAAATACTGTTTTCAATATAAAAATATCATCGCCGTTGAATATTATCCAACACTCTAAATATGAATTCTTAAATTTCTTGAATAATTACTGTGTGATGGAGAAATTGTCTTCTCTGGCTCCAACCACCTGTCTACCATTGTACGTGACCGTGTGGCTTTGTCTTAAATCGATGCCATGTGGGCTTGCTTCTTCCGGCCATGGTTAATGAATTTTAAGAGTTTTCCGGGGACTTTTTCAAGCAAAGGCCTCCATTTAGGGTTTGGCCATAATTATTGCAAATTGTGATGGTTAAGAGATGATTATGCCTTACTCTGGTTTTTGCTGATTCAAATTTTGCACATGACGAGTGCACTGGTTTTTTAGAAAAATAATTAATAATATATATTATTAACATACAAAATTAATTTTAACAAGTGCCACTAATAATTATCTTAAATAAAATTATAAACTATCTATTTATTTTTATAAAAAATATTTTATATTCAAATGTTAAACATAATTTTAATTTTATGCTAAAAATAAACAATAATATTAATTGAGTAGATATTAATTATAAAATAATTTAATTTAAGCAAAATTTTAATAATTTAATGGAATTATTATTTTTAAAGATTTTTAATCCAGAAATAATTAAAAATATTTTAAAAATTAACAATAATTAAATAAATAAATCGAAATCTTAACTTAACTATATATTATTAAGTAACAAACTTTAATCTAAGTAATATGATTATAAATATGTTAAAATTTACCAAACAACAATAACAATAAATTTAAACTAAGTAATTTTTGACGGGCCATTAAATTTTTGTTTACTATCAGCAATATTTTACCTAAGATAGCAATGTCAGCAACATATGAATTGAGCCGTCTATTTACATCACACAGCTGTATTTTTTTTGTATTTGGATAAATTACCGTTATTATCTAACCATCTTTATAATCTAAAATCTCTCGTTAGATACAGATGATACAAGAATATCAACTATTGTTAATATTAATGTTTCTCGATATAAAAATATATTAAGCTTCAAGTTGAGAATTTTCTTTAACTTGAGCTGAACTTCTGAATCAAATTTTACAAAATCTTACATCAAACCAAAATCATGCCTTCAAAGTGGGCAGTCGATCATAAAAAAAAATGTATTGCCCAGCAATTGAAGCTTATTTTACACATTTTTTTAATGTTTGTATTTACGAAGTACATGTACAATATAATTGAAGCTTCACTTCTTCGTATAGGCCTCCATGGCAATATTAATATACATATACACGCCTCTTGGTTACCTCCAATTGGGCCCACAAACCCATCCCATGACCAGATAAATATTCTATATATTTTATTATTTTCTTTTTATTTATTTATTTATTTATTTTAAAAAGCTCTAGTGTATGTTATCTCTACAGCTCTCCTCTTGCACTCATTTCTCTGACAATACTGCGGGCATTAAAAAAGACAAGCAAACATGCATGCAGAACGTTTAAAGAATAGTTATTAAAGGGACAATGGCTTGAACTCGTAGCTGGCAGCGTCATGTCCCCTTGTGGCAAAAAGCAAACAAGATGTGTACTTTGCCTCGATTGATCGGCAAAGTCTCTTATTCAACTCAATTATTTCGAACATATATGATAAGATGGGGACACAGTGATTTCAAATGCGGGATTCAAAATTAATCTTTTTAAATATTATATTTTTTTAAAAAAATTTGACTTTAAAAACTTCGACTTTGATTTCACTATGTAACTCCTCGAATCAAACTCAATAAATGACTCTCTCACGATAGATTGTATGATTGATTCCGGAGTCTCTTTGAATTTCTTTCAAGTTAAAGTGAAGAATGTGTTAAAAATATATTATTTGTTAAATTTAATTAAATCAACCATTTAAAATAATATAAATTATATATTTATTAATTTTAATTGTCAAAAAGAGTAATATCTCATAATTTAATATATCTTTTTCCTTATTAAACTAAAAATTATTATAAATAACTTTGAATTAGCTTGAAATTGACTTTGAGTCTACTTCATTCGATAGCTTATCAAATCAAGTTTGAGTCCCAAGTTTTTAAACTATGTTAAATACATATTGAATTTGATAACCCTTCTCAATTAAATTTACAAGAATTTAAAGAGGATATTAGTTATACTATGAGCTAAGGTAGACAGTAGTATGTCAATTAAAAGAAGATCTAGATCTAGCTGCTCATTGAGATTACATGAATATTATTTTTTAACGTGAACATTTACCTTCATCACCTCATTATAAATTAATAGTTAATATTTAATTTGAACATACGTAGGAGCATTGACACTAGATGATAATTTTAAAAAAGAAATGCTAACAATTACCCTCAAGGAGTTCCAATTTTCCAAGCCTTCTTTTTCTCCTATGTTACAAATCTTGCTTAATTTGAAAAAACATAGAAAAAAAATGATCTAAACCGATCAGCTAGTTGACCTAATTGTAAAAATTGGGTTTTCGCCCGATGGTTTTAGACTCGGTTTGGTCGCAACCCAAATCAAATTGCTTGCTTGGCCATTTTTGCCATGTACATATGTATGGTATGTGTATACGAGCCCTGACCTTAGTCTCCTTTGGTGCTCGGCGCTGCCCAACTGGACACTACTCCATCCTGACTCTTATTTTCAACTTTTTGAGTCAAGTCTAAATAGAGTTAGGACTGTATTTCTCGAGAGTTTAGATTGCTAATGAGTGTGCGGCCCAATAGCATTGTTCCGAGAACCTCAAGCCTAACCTTAATGGGCCTTATTCACCATGTTAGCTCATAGGTTAACATTGGTAAAAAATTACACTTCAGCCTTAGAGTTTTAGGGCCCACCAATCTAAATTTCAGCCCATTTGAACATCGTTTTGCTTATCTGAAAAATCATTTAATACAACCATTTGATTATAACCATAGAATTGGACTTTTCCACCTAGGTGAACATGAAACCCTTAACTATAATTAAGCCACCTAATGGGGTTTAACAATTTATAAAGATAATAATTAAGTTAATTAAATGTCTTGTGAATGTTGTGCATGTGTGGAGGCTTGTTCGAATAATTTTAGTGACATGCAAGTATACATGGTCGTAATAAGTAGTATAATGATAAATTCAAGTATTGTCCCACAGGGAGATGAATTTTTTATAATTCATTAAAGAAAATAAAATGAAAAATAAAACAAAAATAACTAACTTACCTAAATCTAAGTAATAACTTTAAATTAAAAGAGAAGTTAAAATGATAAAACTCGTTCGAATTTAATCTTCATCAAATCTTACTCTTATCTTTTATTCCCTCAGATTTTCGATCTAGGATATTATATGACAGTGGCTCCCGCTCCTTCATGCTTCTATTATTTTGCCTCAATTTCTACCTCCCAGTAATAATTGATTAATCAACAAAATAATGCATTAAGAATTGCTTTACAATCACATACAGTATTGTGTATCTTCCTACCACAATGACAAACAAGTCAAAAGACTCGTCGTATGATAAATTACCAATGACTAATCTAATTAATTTCTTCCGAAATCTAATTAAACCTCGTAATTGAAGAAATAGGTGATCAATCTATTCCTAATATTAAGAATATGATAATTCAAACAATTCGATTGAATAAAAGAGTAAAAGTTTGAAATAAATTCAATTAAATCATGATAAGTTCCACTCTTCTCTAGAACGAAATAAAAGACTACTTTATAATAAAAATAAAAAACAATATAAAGAAGAAACTAATTTTTATTATGAAAGAGAAAGAAATTATAAAAACTAAAACTATTTCTTTCACTACACTCCGAAGCCAAAAGATAAGATATGATCAACAATAAATGACCACCCCTTTATATAGAAGTGGAGATACAAGAATTCAAAGAGAGTGTTCACAAATCGACGTAGTCTAATTAATTATAATGTCTCTTCAAGTTTCCAATTGTTCGACTTCATTGAACATCATAAATTGTAGCAATTGGGTGGGGCCAAGTGTCATTACCATTCAATTCCAAAACTAAATTTATTCATCTTTTTCTACATTGAAAAACCAAAATTAAGCATATCTAATAAAATATTAATTAACTAAAAAATAAAGTAAAATATCACTTAATTAATAATATTTATACCCGGTAAGTACAAAATCATATTAAAAATAAGGGTAAATATTATATATTTTAAAAACTTAACAAGGCTTTGCCTCAAAATGTATGTTGATGTGATCTATGTCTGATTCAGTTGCACCTCTGTGTTACGTTCTGCGGGTCGAGCTCGTCAATCTATGACATAAAGCTCCACCTATCCACGTCAGTAGGACTCTTTTGTTTTATCTATTTCTTGACTCATTGAGTGTTGAGTTTTAATAAAGTTTTAGACATAGAATGGTGTTGGTAACGTTTTGTAAGATCCCTATGATGTCAGGCCATTTAGCTGTGTTTTTCATAGATTTAATAAAACTAGAAGGATGAAATCCCTTGTTGGTTTTCGAATTCAAGATGCAGAAAATGTATTATAAAAGCCCCTCTCTAAGCCTAGTAAATATGTATGTGTAATTTTGCTATTTTCCTAAATAAGAGAGTGAACAATATGGGGATATGCAGATTGTACTAATACACTTTTACACCCTAAAGTAGTGCAATATAAGTAAGATTGTAAAACCTGCGATCTGAGTTAGGGTTTTATACTCATGAATCGATCGGTTCAGTTGTCGGTTTGATTCAAGTTAGTTTCAGAACATATGTACTGAGCCGACGCCAGTCACGTGTATGAGTTATGAGGGCCATATATATCCAAGTATATGATGATAGCGTCATGAATACAACAAAAAAGAATGAGTTATCAGAATATATAAGAGTATGCCAGTTTACTTTTATATATATTTATATATATATATAGTGGATCGTAGAATTAATTTTATACCGTTTACCGTGTTAGGATGTGTATTTATGATGTTTGGGTCGATTATTAGTTGCAGAACATGTCATTGTAATGTTATAGTTTCTATTATATTTTATGGGATTTTCCCCTAATTTTCTGGATTTTCTTAGGATTTATTACAAGTTGGTTATTCTTTTTTACTCGAGTCAGAGTCGAGTCAATACTTATTTCCAATATTGCCATCGACCACCTCCCAACCCTTTTTCTTCTTCCCCAATCCTTGGTCGCCGCTGTGCCACCCTTTGCTTGTTGTCACTGCTGCTGCCGACACCATCTCAAGGCCGATCAACGCCACCTAGCCCTGCCGCCCCGAGCGCCTTGGCCGTCGCCCAGCCTCCATGACGCGAGGAAACCGCGCCCTTTTGCCACGCTTCCGTCACCGATCCCGCCGGTGGCGACCGTCACTGCCATGATCCAGTGGTCTCCTCAACACCTTCGACCCTCCCACGACCTTCCCTGATCGGAGCCGGAGCACATCCGCCGCCTATGTCGGCTGGATCTCGACACCCACCACCAACTGCCCCTATTTTTGTCATTTCTGGCAAGCTGCCACCTTTGCTAGTCACGTTGATGTCGTAGACATGTCGGTTTTGCCGAGCCGGTGCCAACGGTACCCAATATAGCTGCTATCCCACCGGTAGATGCCGCTGGTGACTGCCGTCCAAAACCGTTGGAAAGCTACCGAAAAACCACTAAAACCCACCAGAAGATGGCCAAAACCCTATCGAAAAACTAGATTTGCTGGAATCCGCTAGATCTTCCGGCGAGCTCATCCAGTCGAACCCGATCGAACTTCAGTTGTCGACGAGTGCAGAATTTGAGCTCCGAGGCGCGCGATGAAACCCTAGTCATCATCAATTGCCAATGACGTGAGGTATAATTACCTCCGATTTAATTATTTAAAATTGATGATTATTTGCATAGCAAGCTAGGATTGATTAATTGTCGTGATAAATGTCTCACTATGAATAAAGTGATGATTTGCGTGATGTGATTAATAGTGAATGAATGTAAAGTGATCTAACGAGGTAAATTAAATTTGAGCATACTAATCGACTACGACGTAACTTAGAAAAACACAATAAAATTGGTATGAATAGGATGACTTAGAACTATTTTCACATTGATGATTGTTGATTGTAATGGATGATGACTGTGTTGGGAGTGTAATATTCATGTTAAGTTGATGCATCATTCAGTTAGTGGGCTTTAGCTTCTAGATTTGATATGTAGGTACGGAGTAGGAGTTTGCCGCCTAGGCAAGAGGACACATTTGGAGCTTCTACCAGGTCTGGTTAGGACTCATCTCTGTTTTGTACTCTATTCTATTGTATGTTATTTTATTGCATGCAGGACGGGTTAAATGGCGTTTTATCGGATCCCACTTAACTCGGGCCATTTAGCCAAATAATTTTCAGATTAATAACCCTCGAGGATGAGATCCTTTGAGGATGATTTCAAAAATAAGATCCACCACAAGTTGCCTTTGGGCCTATTATATGAATCCCTTCACATGCCTATATATATAATTTTGTCGAGTTTTCAATGAAATGAGAGATGATGAAACCAACTTGCATGTACCATAAGCGGATGCACGTGACAGTCAAAGTGGGCTCTGGATTAGTGAGTGGACTGTTCCATTCCTGAGGGATCCTGACAACTCATGTTTGAGTTCCTCACACCCGGAGAACGTGGAGGTTTACGGGTATTGTTAAGTACAACACTCGTCTAGATTTGTGGTTCAAAGGGTACTAAAGGCGATTGCCTAAGAGTACTCAGCCTTCGTACTCAAGGCCAGGAGAATTATGGAGGAAATGAGAGAGCTTAGGATATACTTGTAGTCCCAATGGACCAGAGAAAAATGAAATGAAAAAAATGCTGAAAGAGACATCAGCAAAGTAGTCAGTTTGGGATGCTACCTAGTCTGCAACCTGGTGGCTCCTCAGTAGGTGCCTTTAAGAGAGTTCTAGTGAAGTATACGAATGTTTTTCTTCATATGAGAGTTAGCTCTCATAGCCAATTTGTTATAGTTATATTTTGGACTAGTAACGCTTGTTATTAGCGTGTTTTTATACTATATATAGGTGATAACCATGAGTTGGATGTGCCAAACATGGATGGAGGAGTAATGATGTTGCTTGCACACACATGTCAGCTGATAGAGTGGTTAATATTTTATTTATGATGTTATTACATTAAAAATGATGTGATTAAATGCTAAGAAATGATGATATACTATGATTAAATGCTAAGACATGATGATATGATGTGAAATGTGAATAGACTGCACAGGTGGGTCGAGACCCAAGTTTCAGAGTGATTGATATAGTATAGACTAGAATTCTGTGTGAATGCAAATATCTGATATATGTATATATGCTTGTATATATTATTTTGACAGGTGGCCCCTAATTGCACTTTTAGGGGAGATTATGCCCGTTTTATTTTTAAAATTGTTATTGATTTATCGCAATTGTTGTTGGTATATAAATTAGTTTGCATGTCATCCATATAGTATCATGTTAGGGTTTGTGCATTCATGGGGAGCCGTATCTTCATCTTAAGATGCCGAGATTAGATCCACACTAGTTGGGCTTGGGTTAGCCGACCTAACCGAAGCCCGTGACATGCCAGTTCGGTTCACGAGTGTGAACCAGATTTTAGGTGTTAGAAAGATACTGCAAATACAGTGCATTTTTTGAAATTACAACACTAACTTAACAATCCTAGCCAGTTGGGTACCGTGGTAGGTGATACATAGATGATGTAAGGGCGTAAGCTTCTAATATATGTTCTATTTATTGTTGCGCATGCAAGCCCTTTTATGAAGTTATGTTATCCTTGCTTATTGCAATGATTCTTTCCAAAGTTTTACGATATCTTTGTGGGCGTTAAGACACCCATCTACTAGTTGATATTACTAGCAACTATTTTCGGGTGTTTGATTATTGACGGTTTTCCCTCTATATATGTAAGTGTGTAGTCAAGATGACCGGTGTAGGCAAACGGATCAAAGGGCTCATGGTAGGGGATCACGTTTAATTCTGTTGTGTTGTGTTGTAGAAGTCTTATGTAGTATGAATTTGGAATGTATTATTGTGTGGGCGTGTGCCCTTGAAGCGTGAATGATATATGATTTGGATTAAGTCTATTTGATTGATGATTGCGCAAGAGTGTTTCTTTTAGTTTATAAGATATTATTACTGTGAAGCGGTTATATTTTGGGGGCACTCTAACAATCGTCTGCAGGGTATCTAAGCTTTAAGTCCTATAACTTAATGAGGAGCACTTAAATGTACGCTAAACTTATTTAGTAGTAGTTATTTGTGTGTTGAAGGAGCATATGATTTATACCCCTTGTAGATTAACATGAAGACTGAGTATCAGGGTATCAGCGCCCGACACTTGATGATGCTATTTGTATTTATTTTTCATTTTGGTATGTGAAACAAGTAACCACAACCTAGTGTTTACGTCAATACAAATCATACTCATCAAGTAATCAAGATACGCAATCCACTTACTTGAACTAAGATTAAGAATTAGAGTACGTTATAACATCTAACCTCTTAACTTGAGTGGGGTGGGGCATCTTCTCATAGTTTGGATTGATCATTCGCGTATATAAAGTCACCCTCTTAGTTGTTATGGAGGTGCTGTCTTTTTAATGATTCAGAGTGCTTATATAAGGAGCTTTAAACTTATATAATTCTTTTATGTATTATGATTCAACATACAAGGTATAAAATTCAATAAGATTGTTAGTGTCGAGCCATTCATTTACATTGATGATCGGACACATTACAATTATGGACGATTGGACATACCAGGAAATATGAACTTGCGGGCATAAGCAATGTGTCACGCGATAAAATTATAAATGAGGCATCAGGTGGGAGGTTGTCTCACGTGGCTACATTGGTAGCCTTTTTTACCAAGCACATTTAATGAACGATGTTCGCTGCCAAATAGGTGAGTGATGTAATTGTAAATAAAAGATCACATGAATAAGCCTGCTGCTCATAAGTTCCATTATATTCATGTAGATATATACTAGTTAAATTTTTGAGCTTCCCACTCCTTCAATAATATCTTTGGGACCAACAAATCCATTGGCCAGTTCAACTCGGTTTCTTCCGTTTTACACCTCTTGTTGTCTTTGTGTTAGGATTTGCCCTCACCATTGATGATAGGAACAAATGTATTTACTATTTGGATTCAAGGTCCCGCAAGAGGCTTCTCATCCAATATTATTTTTGTCGATATCATCATTTCTATCCCTTCTTTCAATCAATAAGAAATATAAATGACATTATAATGTGATTCCCTAGTAGGTATACTACTTTAAAGAATCGTGTAAGGGGACGTCAAAAACTCCATTTTTTTTCTAGGGGGAAGGGTAGATAAGAAGTTGTCCACTTTTCTGTTTTTATATTGGGAAGGGACTTCAAATTAATTCTAAACTGACTCAACATTATTTATATTAATATTTTTAATTATGTAATAAAATTAGCATAT
The DNA here is from genome assembly GCA_033002965.1 of Piper betle. NCBI lineage: Eukaryota > Viridiplantae > Streptophyta > Magnoliopsida > Piperales > Piperaceae > Piper > Piper betle. The sequence continues at coordinate 172,044 of JAURVB010002040.1, forward strand.
ATATTTTTTTGATATTTGATATTGATAAATATATAATTTGCATCACTTTAAAGTTTTAAATTAGTTTAAGTTTTTTAAAAGATAACTAAAATATTTTTTAATTACTTAAAATTTGACATAATCACTAAGGAGAGTCATCCACAGCGTTCCACTCGAGAAGCCATGAAATTGTTGGAATGAAAAGAAAGTTTTAAAACTATATTTAAGCCAGCATTGCCGGAGCATATTTCAACTTCAAATATATATACCTTGTGTCTTAAAATAAGGCAGTAGCAAATGGAATTATCCAAACAGCTTATCTTTGTAAGAGAGATTACTGTTCTATGTTAGTAAATAAAAGTTGTGTAGGACGAAAAAACATATCCAAGGACTCAAAAGAGGACACGTAATAATATAGTTGCTACATTAGATCAGATAAATTTTTTTTCGACCTATCTTAATCAATACATTCAAATATTATAAATCAATTTTTTTTATAATTGTTCAACGTCCCCAGCCTCCTTGTGACATTCCTTCTTTTCTATAACAGAATGCTTCACACTTCCTACCAACCAATTAGAATATGATTATAATGTCTATTTTCTTTTTTATTTTAGGCAAGTAATTTTCATTCCAGCTATAAAGAAGACAAAAGCTCTGGCATACACCTTAAATTACACCAATCAACTATGCTTTGTTTGGTAAGCATAAAATAGATATAAATGAGATGAAAATTTTAAATGGCCAACCTTAAAGTAGCATATATGTAAAATATTTCTAAGAAAAATTAATACATACTTATTGTATTTTATATTGAAATTAATCATGATTATCATTAAATAAGTTACCCTTGTTCTCACTTATATACAAATTTTTTTCCCCTTTTTTTCTTATATGTTGAGATAAGAAAAAGGTAGAAAATTAATTAAACTCGGGAGAAAATATGGTTAACCCACGCACCTGGAGTAATAATGAACATTTTACGTCCCTATTAAGATGTAACATTACTTAATTTATACATAAATTATTTTACTTAATATTGTTGTATATATAAAATATATTAAATATACCTACTTTTACTAAGGTTGATGAAAACTAAACATATTTAATCAGAACTCATGCCTTGTAATTCGCAACAAAAATGAACCTCCAATCTAACTGAAGTCATGAATCGGAAATCACTTTAATATATAGGTTAAACCAAGACCATTAGAGCTGTCATACAATGTTCTCTACTCCATCATTATGAATGACCATTGTACCATAGTTGCAAAAATCGAAATCGGAATCGGTTGAGTTGAATCGGCCAGAATCGGTCCTGATACAAAAATTTCAACTTAATCAAAATTAGTGGGTCATAAGTATAGAATATGTCATTCTGATGTAATTTTCATGTTATAATGTGTATTATATTTTATGATATTTTTCATATTTTTGGATTTTTTAAAATTATTTGGAGTTAGTTATTTTTTTGACTCGAGTTGGAGTCGAGTCAACTTTTAATTACGAGAATGCTACTTATAATTCATCCTTCGTTCTCCCCCGCCCCCGCCCCGCCATCGTCCCTGCCCCACCGCGCCGCGGCCCTCTCGCCCCCTCTCGCCCCTTGTCCGGCCCCGTCGCCCCTCCCCCCCCCCTCCTCGCCTTCCGCCCCGAAGGCGCCCTTGTAGCTCGCCCCGCCTCGCCTCGCCGCCCGAAGCCGCCCTCATAGCTCGCCCTGCCTCGCCTCGCTGCCCGGCCCAACCCTCGCATCTCGCCCGCCCCGCCTCACCGCCCGGTCGCCTCCCTCGCCGCTCGCCCTTGCCACCCCGTCCCACACTACCGTTACCCCCAGCCCCGGCCCCCTGGTCACTCGTTGCCACCCTTGCCGCCTCCCCGCCGCCGGTCGGAATCGGCCGATTCGAGCATTTTCAAAATCAGCTTGAATCGGGAGAAATCGGCTCGAATCGGTCGATTCGCTGACCAATTCCAGCCTAAGCAATACATG